>JACCPG010000260.1:0-18659 GCA_016069955.1 Drepana arcuata
TAAAGTTGCACTGTAGATATATATATACCTGATTTGTAATGTTCCTATCTTATCCTCCCAGTATCCTCTTAAATTCATTATAATATGTTTCTTATATTGCAGGGTATGAGAGTCATAATACCTAACAGTTTTATTTACATCGCTAATATGTAGAGTCCTAACCTAGATACGTAACAAATTAATAATTTTCTATCTACAGTCAACGTCCTAATATAGGTTATCAAAATAATTTATTATCTATTACTTATAAGCACACAGAAAGGTTATCTATCAAATTATCAATAGGTTATTGTTATTTATTCAGTGAATATTTATAGCAGGATTATTTGTAATATACGTTAACGATTACAACGTCTTTTCACTTGACAAATATTTAGGTTAAAATATAAATGTCGTGATTCTGAATGTGAATTATTTCAAAACTTGCTTTGAATGCTTTATCGTAGACTCGGTAAAAAAACTACAAATAAATAACAAGTTATTTTTTTTTACGGTGAAGGAAAACATCGAGAGGAAACCTGCATACGTCTGAGAAGAAATTCAAAGGCGTATGTATAGTCGTGCTTGAGTAACGGCGATGGACTCGCCATCTGTCACGTTGGCACTTAATATACCTCTGGCGGAAAGTGGGTGTGTGGGTATTACCTATACACCTCTGCCTACCCCTTCGGGGACCTTTGTGGGAAGGCGTGAGGATATATTATATTATATATATCCAAGACTAAGGTACAAATACTCGTGTTGATCACACAAATATCTGCCCTCAGCGGGATTCGAACCCGCGAGCTCAAGCTTCGCAGTCAGGTGATCTAACCACTAGACCAGACGGTCGTCTAATTTAATCTAATCTTATTTATATTACTAGTACGTTTATAATATAGGCATAATAGATATATATACTCAAGATGATACATACAGGTTACCTAATGCACTGCAGTCATGCCATGATGACAGAGGCTTGCATTACAAATACACGAGTAAAGTTGATTTCCGCATAAGATCACGTACCTACACCTACCTATGTATATAGGTAAATACAATATGTACTATATAATACCACATTATATACATACATCATATATTTTATCTTCATAGAATTATAGTACGTGTCATTAAACTTTAGAGGGCTGAATCGATGTCGATGTTTTTTTGCTTAAGCTAGAGCTGGCTGGTTTAGATTTACACTTGGACATAACTTTATGACATTCCACAAGGGTCCCTGAAGTGTCTACATACTTTTTATATACGTCCTTGAATTCCTTCTCTCTTCTGCAGGTTTCAAGATGTTCCTTCACCGTAAAGCTCGTGATGTTACAAATCACTGTACTTAAATTTAAAAAGGTCATAAGTAGACCACAGTTTTGGAACTGCAATCTGACGTTGCTGGTGACTTTAACCACTAAACTATTTACCAAGATCCCAAAGATTTATAATGACGATATTAGTACGTAAAATAAATTCCAACATGAGAAAGAAATACTTCAAAATAATTACCATAGTTTATGCCAAAGTGACCAGTTTAGCATATTTTTAGCTACAACATTATATACCGGACTTGCTTTGTTTCCTTTTATATACTCTGGGGAGAAATCAATACTCTTGAGAATACTAAACCACCTACCAATTATTATAATAATACTTAACAGGGTTGCATGGACCCAGTGTAGTTCGGCAACCCACCGTCAGATGGCGTTGGTATGGACTTGTTAAGCCCGTCGGACCGGCCACGAGGCGTGGTACACTCCAAAAGCTTTCACCCTCTCTTTAATATTATTGATCGGTCCATTCACAAAACATAAATAGAATTAAGTCGTTTTCGGCGCATTGTTGTTATCGCTATATATTGAAATGAACCAGTTTACGGTAGATAGATATCTGTTATCGGAGTGAGCATAAGTGTATGAAACAATTGCTAATCAGCATTCAGTTGTTCGCAAGCAGTGTGTTCTGTCAGGCGCGTCATTTGTATTGCTCAGTTTGCGATTAAGTGAGATGGTTCCCGTGATTGTTTAGTGCCAAAGAATCGGTGAAGATGACGAGGTCGAGCTACCGGCCCCTGGTGCCGCGTTCCTCCAACACTTCGCTCGACCACCGAGAGCCAGGGTAAGTTATATGTTGCCTGAGATATATGTAGTTTAAGCCTCAAAGCGCCGTCACAGTTTGTAACTGCCTGGCAAGGAGGCCGGTTCGTCTATTTGGAAACAAAGGCTCGGGAACTTTGATCTAGGTATTCTAGGTTTAGAAGTTTATGAGGAAATATTCGATAGATTTCTCTGTTCCTGCACCTAGCTTATACATATATTTTTACGATTTATTTTCCATAGTAAACATACAATTAAAATTCTATATTCCTTTTCATAATTCTATATCATAGGTATTAAGGTGAAATGGTATTATATATTAAATATTTTTAATTTCTTTTTTAAATTATATCACACTTTTGTGAATTATTGTAATTATCCGTTTATCAATTGGTGATAAGCGATCTTATGTCATTGGCCTTTAAAAGCATATGTGCACTTTCTACCGTCTAGCAATAGGGTTGGCACAAAACTGTAATTTTTATAATGTCATAATATTAGATACCGTTTATAGATATAGATATACATACATATTATAGATAAGTATTAGCACGCCTCGTGGTGTGGTGGGAGCTTTAGATCGCAAGTAAAAGTAACATATAAACAGCTTATTGATGAATAGCTTTAAATGTACTATGTACATGAGATAAACTCGTAAAAATACGCAAAATTTTATCCAATTTTTTTATAGCTACCTACTAGACGAGCTTTTTTTTTTAAGTAACAAGCATGCGGCCTACTTATGATAAGCGGTTACCGCCCCCTATGAACACTTGCAACACCAATCGCGTTGCCTGCAAACACACTTCTTGAAAAACTCCATGTTATACACTCTAGGGAAAACATAAACGGGGATTTTATTTCACGTCCTTATTACGGATAGTAGAAATTGTCGTCAAAAACCTTCATACTAATTTCGAAACCAAATTTCCAGCCAGCCAGTCGTATACTTGACAGCCCTATTCCCAACACTCAATCTATAGTAGGTATAAACAAAGCAATGTAGTATAAAGATTGTGATTTTAATGCGTAGATAAAGTTGCGGTTGCGGTTGCGAAATATCCTAGATCCCAGAGCCCTCCTATATTCACAGAGGATGGCCACTGAGGGGGTTTTAGTGAGTAGAAATCTCACACAACCCGTCCGTCTCCCTCTAAGACGGTAGGTATATATAGAAGATTGCCTCATCGAAAAAAAAATATTGCAAAATATGTTGTGAAAACTTAAAAAAAAAACGTAATTTGTCACTTTATAGGGCGTGGGTTGGTCTTGCTTGTTTTAATTTGTTTTCAAATATGCTCGGACATTTCTCCGTCGTAGGTAGGTATAAAGTCTAGTTATATAAAAGTATTTTCTTGTTCAAAAGCTGTTAATTAATTATCACCACATCATCATTATTGTCAAACATGTTATTTGAAGTTGGTTTTGGTTAGGTTAAACGCACTTGATTTCACAAAAAACACTTTTGTGAAATCAAGTGCGTAAACGTACAGTTATCAATTGTTCATTTCATAGTTCATTTGTTTGTTTAATCACGTTCCTTGAAGGTTTACTAAAACTATACCTAATGCGTCATATTCATAACTCACAGATGTATTGTGTAGAAATTGAATAGGTTAACAGGTAGACAAAAGGATAGTAAATCTAATTCATATTATTACAATAAGAAGGCAGGTGTTTCAATTGGACTTGTACAGCCATGTTGGAATTCTATCATTGAATAAGGTTGAGAATATCCCTTACAGAAACATTAAATGAACAATTACCTACAATTATTATTAATCAGCCTCTTCAATAACCCCTAATTTATGAGTTTAGAGGGATCTCGAAACCGTCGAGCATGTATAGAAGACTCTGATAAATGTGGATGAAGAAAATTACCACCAGCTTTACCGTGAAGGGTAACATAGTGAAGAAACTCGTCTGAGAACGTGTGAGAAGAAATTAAAAATGTCAATTTAAAATATCTCTACACGTATGTATATATATATATATCTCCGATGGTTTGGTTGAATATATCTCCGGTGCTAAGTGGTTATTATTATACCTCAGCCTAGACCTACGTGGACTCTTATGGGAAGGCATGATATAAAACTCCAACGACCTTTAAATCCACTTCAAAGATTGATATCAGCAATAGCTGTATAAAATTCCCGCTCGTAACAACTTGAAATTTGAAAAAAAAAAAAAGATAAAATGATGGTTTTGATAGCGAGGCTTCACTCGAATCGATCAAATCACTTATCTGCTCACGTGGCAACTTCTCTGTGCATGAAATTAATTCTTCATAGCAATGCTGCCAGCCTACTCGGCACTCTCTCGCGGGACTACGAGTTGGCACTAGTGCTACATATATATTTATACATACATACATATCATCACGCCAAGTCCCTAGCGGGGTAGGTAGAGAGTATAGAGCGCCAGTTCTCTCTAGACTTACATACCTCTTTCCCTTCGGCCACATTATATTTATTTATTTATTTAGACACAAGCTTACTTCTATTATTACAGGTTAGGTTACTTATGTTGTTACTCGTATATTGCGTGTTCTTCGACGTCCTTCGAGTTGGAAATACGAAATTGAGCCTCAATGTACTTCAAACAATATCATATTACGCCTGGGATTAACACGACCGCTATCACATAATAGAGCTGAGTTATCAATAACAGTACAAAATCACGATCTCTTTTTAAACCTTACTGTTGTAGGGTTCCGTTGCAATGTAGAACCCTTTATCTTGGTCCCTATACCTTAGGACTATCGACAGGAAATTTGATACAAATATAAGTTGCTATGCATCACACCGGCTAGCATGTGTGTAGAGGCTGTTTGTGGATGATGCGAAATGGATAGGTAAGTCTAAAATACAGGTAAGTATATAGGGTAGTGATATAAATAAGTAAGTAAATACATTGTGATTAGTCACACCACGGGCTTTACGGTGAAGGAAAACATAGAGGGGAAACCTGCATACGTTTGAGAAGAAATTCAAAAGGCGTATGTATAGTCGTGCTTGAGTAACGGCGATGGACTCGCCATCTGTCACGTTAGCACCTAATATACCTCTGGCGGAAAGTGGGTGTGTGGGTATTACCTATACACCTCTGCCTACCCCTTCGGGGACCCTTGTGGGAAGGCGTGAGGATATATAAGTAAATACATAAGTATTAAATAATAATAAATAATAAATACCTGGGGAATTCCACACAAATTGACCTAGTCCCAAATTAAGCAAAGCTTTTGTTATGGTAACTAGACAACGATATATTTACTTATATAGATAGATATATACATAAATACATAGGACATCCAAGTCTAAGGTACAAATACTCGTGTTCATCACACAAATATCTGCCCTCAGCGGGATTCGAACCCGCGACCTCAAGTTTCGCAGTCAGGAGTTCTAACCACTAGACCAGACGGTCGTTAAATAATCGTCGTCGTATTCACATCATGGTTAGTCCCCATAAGAACTAAATCAGAGGTATCAAAAGTAACGTTATACTTAACATCCCGTTTTCACCATCGCCGATACATTCATATATTTTATCCCGGAGCAGCTAATATCCAATTGGCAACCGTTCTTGGCTCGGAGCTGTATAAAAAGTACTATATAAAAAGTTCCCGCAACATACATACATACATACCCTCACGCCTTCCAACAAGGCTCCCCGAAGGGGCAGGCAGATGTGTATAGGTAGTAGCCACACACCCTCATTCCGCCAGAGTTTTATTTTAGGTGCCAACGTGATACATGGCGAGTCTATCGCCGTATACCAAAATGGCCAAGAGGGTAATGTACCAAAGAGTGGTAATCTACCAAAGAGGGTATTAATAGTAGTATATTTGGACTGTTAAATTTGCCCTTAATTTTTTTTAATAATATATCCTCACGCCCTCCCACAAGGGTCCCCGAAGGGGTAGGCAGAGGTGTATAGGTAAAACCCACACACCCACTTTCCGCCAGAGGTATATTAGGTGCCAACGTGACAGATGGCGAGTCCATCGCCGTTACTCAAGCACGACTATACATACGCCTTTGAATTTCTTCTCAGACGTATGCAGGTTTCCTCTCGATGTTTACCTTCACCTAAAAGCTCGTGGTGTGACTAATCACTGTACTTAAGTTCAGAAAAACTCATTGGTATAGTCGGGATTCGAACTTGCGACCTTTGCGTCGCAGGCAACTGCCCGTACCATTCGGCCACCACGGCTCTTTTAATTCTAATTTTTTTTTAGATTTCATATATTTCATGGTTAAGTTTTGTCATTTCTGTTTTAAAAAAAAACATGGTTAAATTTACTTTTATCGCTATACGATTGCGAAGATTCGATCCGCGATAATTTCATACGCGACGAACAAACGTGTACTTTGGATACCTGTGAATGTCACGATAAGATTGTACCTCGTACTTACTACGTCTTTATACACAAAAATAATATTTGGTACTACCTGCATACCTCTGCCTACCCCTTTCAGAGACCCCTGTGGGAAGGCATAAAGTTAATTATACATATATCAAAATATATCTTAATATATATAAATAACGCGTCACGTTGTTTGTCCGCGATGGACTCCTAAACTACTTAACTGATTTTACATACATACATATAATCACGCCTCTTTCCCGTAGGCAGAGACCACTTCTTTCCACTTGCTACGATCCTTACATACTTCTTTCGCTTCGTCCACTTTCATTATTCTCTTCATACATGCTCTTCGGTTTAGGGTACTCTTCACCTGGCCTTTTTTCAAGACGTCCCTAATTTGGTCTCGAAACGTCGGCCTAGGTCTACCCCTTCCAACACTTTCATTCACACTCGCCTTATGAGTTGTGGCATGACGATATACAGCCTCAAACCAAACCAAACAAACAAACCACCTCTATCTCATATTTTACTATATAATATATAATTGGTAGGTACTACCTATTTGTCAGTACTTTCTTGTTTTTGTCAAACAATGTATGTTTATTATGTATATATTCTCGCTAAGATATATGTTTATTTTCTCTCTAAGAATACTAAATTATATATACATCCTCACGCCTTCCCACAAGGGTCCCCGAAGGGGTAGACAGAGGTGTATAGGTAATACCCACACACCTACTTTCCGCCAGAGGTATATTAGGTGCCAACGTGACAGATGGCGAGTCTATCGCCGTTACTCAAGCACGACTATACATATACGCCTTTGAATTTCTGGATTCGAGGCGTGGGCTAAGACGCCAAAAAACATTATCTTGTTTTAATGGTTTAAAACCTTCGCAATATATATTATTTATATATATATTTATTATTGCATTGCGAATTGAACTGGTTTGAGCATCGGTCGGTTGGTTCAGTCTACAAAGGACATATTCTAATCGCTTCCAGTATGGTCCGCAGCGCGCGAGCTACACCGCTGGTGTTGCAAGCGTCCATAAGCGGCGGTAACCGCTTACCATTGGGCGGACCGCAGGTTTGTTTGTGTGCAGATGATTAGTCACACCACGAACTTTACGGTGGAGGAAAACATCGAGAGGAAACCTGCATACGTCTGAGAAGAAATTCAAAGGCGTATGTATAGTCGTGCTTGAGTAACGGCGATGGACTCGCCATCTGTCACGTGGGCACCTAATATACCTCTGGCGGAAAGTGGGTGTGTGGGCATTACCTATACACCTCTGCCTACCCCTTCGGGGACCCTTGTGGGAAGGCGTGAGGATATATTATTATTATTATTATTGGTGGCCGAGTGGTTCGAGCAGTTGCCTGCGACGCAGAGGTCGCAAGTTCGAATCCCGACTGTACCAATGAGTTTTTTCTGAACTTAAGTACAGTGATTAGTCACACCACGAGCTGAACGGTGAAGGAAAACATCGAGAGGAAACCTGCATACGTCTGAGAAGAAATTCGAAGGCGTATGTATAGTAGTGATGGAGTAACGGCGATGGACTCGCCATCTGTCACGTTGACACCTAATATACCTCTGGCGGAAAGTGGGTGTGTGGGTATTACCTATACACCTCTGCCTACCCCTTCGGGGAACCCGTGTGGGAAGGCGTGAGGATATATTATATATTATTATTATTATTATATTAAATATATTAATTGACATAACGAAGGGGCTGTTAGTGTGTAGTGTCAGTCTTGATGTTGGTTTGATTAATTTATTTTACGTCTCAACGAGTATTTTATGGGTATGTCGTCATATTTGGTATAAAATATTGGGTTTTTCTTTATAAATTTACAAATTTCTAATATATAGTGGTAATATTTTAAATAATTTATCTGATGAGAAGTGTATGAACTCACCAATGGCGATGTGCGCAGTCAATACGATGTGGTGCGTGGAGAGAGCCCACGCGTGGACAGAGTGGACATGCCGCACGCCATTGATGGACGACAGGGCCGCCACGCACTCGCGATACCTAGGACAATAGAGGCAAGAATTGCTCTCCGTCGTTATACCGTTTCTCCTAATCTTCAGAGCCCGCGGAGCAGGCAGAGGTAGGCAAACAGTAACGAGCTTACCATTTCTAAACATATAGATCTCTTTCGCTTCATCCGCATTCATCACTCTTCATACACGCAGAGTTTTATTTAGGTGCCAATGTGATAGAGCAATCTCTTTGATCTCCCTATACGCCATGGAAGACTTTTACTTTAAAAGCTGAGCTCTAGTCAGCGTAGCTTTAGTGAGTGTTTCAGTTCCCAGTGCTTACAGTGTTATAGTGTACAGTGTTATAGCGTACAGTGTTATAGTGTACAGTGTTATAGTTTACAGTGTTATAGTGTACAGTGTTATAGTGTACAGTGTTATAGTGTACAGTGTTATAGTGTACAGTGTTATAGTGTACAGTGTTATAGTGTACAGTGTTATAGTGTACAGTGTTATAGTGTACAGTGTTATAGTTTACAGTGTTATAGTGTACAGTGTTATAGTGTAGTGTTATAGTGTACAGTGTTATAGTGTATAGTGTTATAGTGTACAGTGTTATAGTGTACAGTGTTATAGTGTAGTGTTATAGTGTACAGTGTTATAGTGTACAGTGTTATAGTGTACAGTGTTATAGTGTACAGTGTTATAGCGTACAGTGTTGTAGTGTAGTGTTATAGCGTACAGTGTTGTAGTGGCTTCACCGTGAAAGTGTCCGGACATATACAGTGTTTGAATAAACTGTCATTTTGAGTGTAACCACAGTGTGTGTTATCAGTTATCCCGAGCAGCAGCTGGTAACAATATATATATATATGTATGTATGTTGTAGCCCTCACTTGAAGTTGGCGGGCACGGCCTGCATGAGCATGTTGAGCGCGTCCCGCACCACGCGCGCGGACGTGAGCAGCACCAGCACGCTGAACACGAACGTGCAGATGGGGTCCACCACCTTGGCCGACGGCTGTCTTGCGCACAAACATACATTAAGTCGATAGTATAGTAGTAATCTATGATAATTGGATCTTCACGCTTTCCCACGACGGGCCCGGAATGGGTAGGCGCAGGTGACCCACACATCAACATTCCGCCGGAGATATATTTTAGGCGACAACGTGACGAATGACGAGTCCATCGCCGTTTCTCAAGCACAGCTATACATACATCTTCGAATGTCTTCTACAACGAATTCAGGTTATCTGTCGAACAATTTCTGCTCGAGCCACTCGGCGCCACCACAGCTCCAATTGTAACAATTTCAGAAAAATCCAATAACTGATTTGGAGCACGTAGTTTGCATGTAAACAGTATGGATATCGTAACGGCGGCTTTAGAATATTTCGAACATACGTACATACATCGATGAAATAGTGGAGGGTCGAAGTAAACTTACGTAAAACTTGATGAGCACGGAAGCGAGGAGGACTCCACAGCTCTGTATGAGGTCACCGATCACGTGGATCAACGCTGCGCGCAGGTTGATGTTCCTGGGGACCCAACCAGCTCATATAAATACGATACGATACGATATTGTGTGTGTGTGTGTGTGTGTGTGTGAATGACTGACTAAGAGAAATTATATAAGTACAAAAATTGTGGATTTGTTTTATGTATGTATGAAGAGACTGACCAACGTGGACGAAGTGAAAGGGGTATGTTAGTCTAGCGAGAACTGGCGATCTATTCCCGCTGCCTACCCTCGGGACTCTGCGTGATGATATATTTTATTTATTTTATTTATTCATACTAACATCTATCATTACAGGTTTCCCCAATGCGATAGTGTAGGTCACTTCACTACGGGTTCATGTGACACTTATCCGCGTCATATATATGCAAGTTAAACTAGCCTTGTTTGCGCGCCGGCAACTTCAGTGGTCGGAAGCTCCTTCAAGCTGTAATCGCCATTGATCAGTCCGTTGGCTTGCTTCTGTTCCCGCGAGCGGAACCAGCTGAAGCGCGGCCTCGCGCTCGGCGAAGGGCTGTGCGCGTGCGCATGGCTGTGGGGACACGCCGCGCCGCCGTGGCTGTGGTGGTGGGCTGCGGGACACCACACACATCATCAATACTAGCTGCGCCCCGCGATTACGTCCGCGTCAGGTTTCACATAACAAAGTGTAGTACGGTAGAAGTACGTAGGTGAAAAGTGTGACCATGGAGTTTCTTGCCGGTTCTTCTCCATGGAAACGACCAACCCGAACCGTGCACATTTTTCGACGTTTTATAAGTGCCCATCTAGGCCTAAGTGAAATAAAATATTTAAATTTTGATTTTACTGTTTCAGGCAATGTATGAATTACAAAATCTATATTATGTATGTGCCAAATTTCTTTCAATACAGTTCAGCCGTTCTGGCGTGATTGTGTTATGAATACCCGTCTATGAAAACTCGGACATGTATAATACATTTATACATACAGAGCGTGATCGGTCTCCCTTAAGGTCTCTACCCACTACACCGTATCATACCATGACCGTGCTAGGAACGTGTCAGGCAAATAAATATTCTTTGTATTGAAAAGTATGACACTGTGCCCACTAGACCGTTCCGTCACCGACCAACACCGTCGCGTGCCATGCACGGAGCGTCAACAAATGTCGGCAAGAATATTTTGCCGGTGCCGACACGCCACGTGCCTGACACGCGACGTTGCCAAACCGCTGCGCGCAGGCGGCGAGTCGGCGAGCATACGGGTTGTAAACGCGTATGATGACCGTTATATAGGCGTTGTAAGCGCGTTGTCGTAACTTTTGTTGTCAGTTCAACGAGACGCGTGTAGACGTAAAGACGTAAAATGGAGGATGAAAAATTTATAGAATGTGTACGGAAATATGAGTTTTTATATAATCTGCAACACCCGAAATATATGGATAGTGTACAATATCATTTTCAATTTTTTTCAGCAACACATTAAATTGGAACGTAGACATGCGGAAATACTGAAAAAACTTTTCTTCATCATCAACTAAGTGTCTGAATAACGACCAATACTCTCCTTCGGTTTTTCGTTCTTTTATAGAATCGTGAATCCAGTAGCGCCGAGTGTTTTTTTTTATTTTCTTCTTCTTCCTCATCCAATATTAAAGCAATCATCGCCAGTTGCCTAAAAGTTAATTTTTTGATAGCCATATTTTACAATAAAAAATTTTGGTAGCACTTCAAACGTCCACGCAACACTGTTACGCATGCGAGAATGAAGCGGATTCCTATTGGTTTTGGTGGATGTTGCATACGGGCATCATACGGGGATCATACGGGTTACACACGGGTTGCATACTGGCATCATACGGGATGTATACGGGCACAGAACGCCGTCAATCCGTTCAGTGGGCAAAGTAGACCGTATCGTGTCGCTTTTCGTGCCTGATACGCTCCTAGCACGGTCATGGTATGATACGGTGTAGTGGGTAGAGACCTTTACAGTTGAGTAACGTTTTTGTTTGGGGGGCGGCCATAAATTTAGGGGGGTGTTTTTTTAATTTTCTGTCCCTACCTCCACCTGTGAGATATCATGAGATTTGACTCGACCCCTCCCCCCCCTTAAACATCTCACATAATTTATGGACGCCCCCTTGTAATTTTATTAATAATTTATCTAAATCCAAATACTCGTGTTCGTCACACAAATAACTGCAACCTCAACCTCAAGCTCCGCAGTAGTCAAGTCAAGTCACCACTAGACCAGGCGGCAGTCATAATTACCTATGTCGGAGGCGCAGCCGTGCAGTACGAGCGCCAGTATGACGTTGAAGGCGACCCCGCAGCCGGAGACGATCATCATCATGTCGGGCTCGATGCTGTACTCGCCCGTGTGCAGCCGCAGCGCGGCCACGTACACGAACACGCCAGTCAGGATCCAGATCAGCAGTACCGACACCATAGCGCCCAGCACCTCTGGATATTCATACATTTACATATTTATTTCTCCTACTATAAATAGAGAGAATGAATGAAGAACGATTGACGAAAAAAGTGTATAAGAAGAGTGTAAATTAAAGTGTGGGAAGGGGTAGACCTAGGCGGACGTTTCGAGACCAGGGACATTAAAAAAGGTCAGGTCAAGAGTACCCTAAATCGATGAGCATGTATGCAGGGAATAATTAAAGTGGACGAAGCGAAACAAGTATGTAAGGATCGTAGCAAGTGGAAAGAAGTGGTCTCTACCTACCCCTACGGGAAAGAGGCGTGATTATATGTATGTATGTACTATAAATAGTGCCACGAAGACGCGCCCCAACAATTTCTAGTGGAGGGGGTTGAGGGATGCGGGGAGTACGACCCGAGTCTCCGACGGGGTGAGCAGAGAGAGTAGAGCGCCAGTTCTCTCTAGACTTACTCGTACGTACATACTCCTTTCGCTTCCACAACCATGAGTCACTTAATAAGCGCACGTCAGTATCCTTGACGTCCATCTTGAGTATTCAATAGATACTCAGTCCTTTTGTTTACCATCATCTTCATAATCATAATATTTTATTTACAAATGGTATGAATAGGCGTTACAAATATACAATACGAGCTGCATCTGGCACCCGTCGCAATGCAACTCAGATATTATCGAGGTCGGTTTGTTTTATAATCTTTCGGGCCAGCAATCCTCATGGTCGTCCCCTCAACACCCTACCAAGAGTGATCACAAATTGATCAATTGTTTCAGAACGCATAGGCAAACGTGTTCAAAATCATACATACATACCATCACGCCAAATCCCTAACGGGGTAGGCAGAGAGTATAGAACGCCAGTTCTCTCTAGACTTACATACCTCTTTCGCTTAGTCTACATTCATCAGTCTCTTCAAATCAAATATTCTTTATTTTGTGAAGGCATACAAAAAATCTTCATACATGCTCTCCGGTTTCAAGTACTCTAAATGTTCCCGTCCGTGAGTGTCCGTTCGATTTGAACTAGGTAGTTGGAACGTGGTCTTCCTCTGCCTCTTCTTGGACACACTTTCGCTTTGTATATCTGTTTCATCAACCTTTCTTAACTCATACTTTCTATATGACCAAACCAACGTAACATGCCTTTCTTCATCTTTACAATCACACCCTCGTTCGTTGGTTCAAAATCAATAATCAAAGTATTTTATTTCACATAGTTCTAGATGGGCACTTATAAAACATAGAAAAAGGTATACGGTTCGGGTTAGTCGTATCCATGGAGCAGAACCGGCAGGAAGCTCCATGGATACTCTTTTCAAATCATTAGGAATACAATAACAATATTATTATGTTACAGCATTAGTACTTAAGTATGGGTATATTTATTTATATTAGTATATTTATGTTTGGTTTACAGACCGGCTCGTTTATATCCATACGACATGTGCTCGTCAGGGTTCCGCTTGGCGCAGTGGAAGGCGAGCAGCGCGAGGGCGAAGCCCCCGCAGTCACTCAGCATGTGGGCCGCGTCGCACATCACAGACAGACTCCCTGCCAGGTACCCTCCTATTAGCTCGCATATCTGCAATGAAAGGCTTTTATTAGAGCCGCGGTTGTTGAGTGGTTCACGTAGTTGCGCGTAGAGCTTGTATGAGGAGACTGATGAATGTGCATGAAGCGAATGAGGTCAGTAAATCTAGAGAAAACGGGCGCTCAACTAACTATGCCTACCTTGTTGGGGCGACAGCTTGATAGTATACAGCTAATACACATATTAGCTGTATACCATAAAGAGCCATGGTGGCCGAGTGGTTCGAGCAGTTGCCTGCGACACAAAGGTCGCAAGTTCGAATCCCGACTGTACCCATGAGTTTTTCTAAACTTAAGTACAGTGATTAGTCACACCACGAGCTTTACGGTGAAGGAAAACATCGTGAGGAAACCTGCATACGTCTGAGAAGAAATTCAAAGGCGTATGTATAGTCGTGCTTGAGTAACGGCGATGGACTCGTCATCTGTCACGTTGGCACCTAATATACCTCTGGCGGAAAGTGGGTGTGTGGGTAGTACCTATACACCTCTGCCAACCCCATCGGGGACCCTTGTGGGAAGGCGTGAGGATATATTATTATAATATTACATTCAAAGTTTGTAAAAATATTACCCTTAAGGGGGTAAAAAAAATGCTGCTTAATATCACTTTTCCGCGCGGACGAAGTCGCGGGCACAGCTAGTAATAAATAAAACAAAAAAATCGCCGCGAAGCATAGCTTATAAGGAATAGTGTAATGATGTACCATAAAGAAGCCGCAGAGTACTAGAGCAATGAGGAGTTGCGGGATGGCGCTGGGCGGCTCGGGCTGTGTCCAATGGCAATGCTCGCTGTCCTCGGCCGGTGCCACTGGCACGTCCGTGTACGTCTCCTGATAAAGAAACACATTTTTTTTTTTATGCCTGGGACAATTCCACACAAATTGACCTAGTCCCAAATTAAGCAAAGCTTGTGTTATGGTAACTAGACAACGATATATTTACTTATATAGATAGAAATATACTTAAATACATAGGACATCCAAGACTAAGGTACAAATATTCATGTTCATCACACAAATATCTGCCCTCAGCGGGATTCGAACCCGCGACCTCAAGTTTCGCAGTCAGGAGCTCTAACCACTAGACCAGGCGGTCGTCATTATTAATTATCTTTACTCAATCAATATCACCAACAATATTTCCAAAATAATATGTTCGTCTCCTGTTAAAGAAACACATTTTCATAACACAATTTAATCAACAATATAAAAAGCCTCCCCCCTCCTGAAGGTGCACATATTTCAAATTTCGAATTATTTCAAATTTAAATTTTCGAATTACAAAACCGTCATTTTCAAATCAGTTTTATCCGTTCCTGAGATTTATGCGTTCAAACAAACAAACGAACTCTGCCCCTGTATAATATAAGTAAAGGTAAGAAAGCGTGCAAATGCAAAATCCATTCTCAATTGGGCTGAACCCATTCTTAGGGATTTTTCAAAATAATCTGTTTGTTGTTAAGAGTGAAGAGTATTATTATAATACCCTTTAATCAATAAATTTCTTATAAACTATATATCATCACGCCTTCCCACGAGGGTCCTCAAAGGGTAGGCAGAGGTGTACAGACCCACCAGTACCTACACACCCACTTTCTGCCAGAGATAAATATTAGGTGCTAACGTGAGATATGGAGAGTCTGTCGCCGATACTTAAGCACATGCAGGTGTCCTCTCGATGTTTTTCACCGTTAAAAGTTTGTGGTGTGACTAATGACCGTACTTAAGTATAAAGTTCTTAAAATACATATATGTATAAAACCCGTGGTGGCCGAGTTCAGTAGTTCCCAGAAACACAAATATTGCGAAATCTAATCCCGACTATACCCATTTTTTTCTGTACTTAAAGACAGTGATTAGTCGACACGAGCTTTACGGTGAAGGATGACATCGAGAGGAAACCTGCATACATTTGAGAAGGAATACAAAGATGTGGATATGTATATATGTATGTAAGTCGTGCTTGAGTAACGGCGATGGACCCGCCATCTGTCACGTTGGCATTATTGAAATATAGTTCCGGCGGAAAAGTTGGCGTGTGGCTACTATCTAGACACCTCTGCCTACCGCTTGGGGGAAGGCGTGAAGATATATTACTACTTAATTATTAACTTCCTTCCTCATTTGAATACGAAAGTCCATAGTCCAATCTCTAAGTAGAACGACTAGAATTGTCTGATTAGATAAATACATTCTTGTTAGTATATACGGTTGATAAACTGATATAATATAAGAACGGCGACTGAACCAGCTTGATATCCACTCTCAACGAACGCAGTTATAGATAGTGCCATCCACGAAGACGCGCCCCACCAGTTTCCAGGGTCGCGGGATGCGGGGAGTATGACCCGAGTCTATTAATTGTAGTGTGCGTGTGCACTCATAGGTAATCAGTGTGTACCGACAATACTCAAACATAAGTGGAAGGTTGCACACTTACACTATAAACTATAGGGAAGAATAGTGGGGCGCGTCTTCGTGGATGGCACTATCTTTATACGGCTTTGTTTTTTTTTAAGACCGTTGTAACGTGATGACTATAAGAAAGTTGTTTTGAAAGTATTGCTCGAGACACTCGCCTTATGTCGCATTTACACTTCAATGTAGTTATGTATGTACCCCTTCAAGAAAACACACACAAGCTATCACGCCAAGTCCCTAGCGGGGTAGGCAGAGAGTATAGAGCGCCAGTTCTCTCTAGACTTACATACCTCTTTCGCTTCGTCCACATTCATCAGTCTCTTCATACATGCTCGTCGGTTTCGAGTACTCTTAACGTTCCCGTCCTTGAGAGTCCGATCTATTTGATCCAGCTTCGACAAATTTAAAACCATATCATTTATTTTAATACGTTAGGTATAACATTATCATTACAGGATAAAGTCAACGCGACAGATAGAGAGGGTTCGCCACACAAACTACATGTAAAATCCGAGGAAACCTGCGACGTGGATAACATTTGTAGATTTTATTCTATATATGAGAATTTTTCAATTTAAAAGGTATTAAAATAAATTTAACTACATGTATATAATAACCAACTATACATACATGTATAAATAATCTCAGACGGAAAGTGTGTGTGTGTGTACCCACCTACCTACCTACACACCTCTGCCTGCCCCTTCGGACATGTATGGGAAGGCGTGAAGAAATATAGTACTCTGTCAATAAAGTACCGGGCTATAATAATATATCCTCACGCCTTCCCACAAGGGTCCCCGAAGGTTTATAGGGACTACCCACACACCCATTTTCCGCCAGAGGTATTTTAGGCGCCAACGTGACAGATGGCGAGTCCGTCGCCGTTACTCAAGCACGACTATAGGTACCTACATTCGCCTTTGAATTGCTTCTCAGACGTAAGCAGGTTTCTCGATATTTTCCTTCATCGTATAGGTATTTATTATTATTTAAACATAAAATTCTGAACTTTAAAATATATACAGATTAGCAAAACATTGATTATAATCTGTACAAATGTAGGATTACAACAAACATAATACAGATAACATATTTTGTACGGCAAGATAAGCAAGCCCGTGTCTTTGATAAAATGCTAACTACCTCATTAACTTTCAATTAATTCATTATTGGCACCATTATTTAACATATATAAGTAATTATGTTAGGCACGCCGTGGTAGCCGAGTGGTACGAGTGGTTGCCTACACCACAAAGGTTGAGATCTCGAATCCTGACTGTACCAATGAGTTTTTCTGAACTTATGTACAGTGATTAGTCGCACCGCAAGCTTTACGGTGAAGGGAAACATCTAAAGGAAACCTGCATACGTTTGAAAGAAATTCAAAGACGTATGTATAGTGCTTGAGTAACGGAGATGGACTAGCCATCTGTCACGTTGGCACCTAAAATATATCTCCGGCGGAAAGTTGCATTGGTGGCACGTTGAACTGATCACACCAAGTTTTGGCTTTTGAAAATCGAATTTAATGGAAGACCTCCGACCGTCTTAGCCCAGCAGTAGGACACAAATTGCGGCATGAATGATAATAAATTGTTACCAAAATGCAAAAGAAAGAATATAATTATGATTATCGTTATGGCAAAGGCAAACATCGAGAGAAAACGTATGTAAAGTCATGCTTTCGAAACGGCAAAGTACTGACCATATGCCACGTTGGCGCCTATAATATTCCTCCAGCGAAAAGAGAGTGTGTAGTTACTACCCACACACCTCTGCCTACCGCTTGGTAGACCCTTGTGGGAAGACCTGAAGACATAAATATCATCACGCCGAGACCCTCACTGAATAAGCATCATAGTAGGCAGAGAATAATGTATAGTCGCGCTTTGGAATCGGGCTGACCTTTACGAGAACTTCTGTGGAAAAGCGCGAATATATTTATATGTATATATATACAATTATCGTACTCACATCTAGTTTGCTCATTTTCGGGCTTTAATCTGAGATATTCACCAACACACAAAAGGAGGGAAACATTTATGACAGGACAAAAGAGACAAATTACTCGTTTCACCGCTTTGGAGACATAATGGCTACCTATTAAAGCCGGCTATTCAAAGAGCCACCGAGCGTTATATACCGCGACGCGTACGGGAATAAGGTCGTTTACTCCTGAAAAGATTTGCGAAGAATCGCTATACTTAAGGAAAACTGCAAATCACTTGCCACAATGAAAAGTGTGCTGGTACTATT
>JACCPG010000260.1:19659-36356 GCA_016069955.1 Drepana arcuata
GTATCTTTATTGTTATACATACATACATATCATCACCGCAAGTCCGTAATTACGTCATAAATACCGCAAGTAATATAATATACTCTGCTCCATTGTGAGGTGCAATACCTTTCTAAAAGTGTACACTTGTATATAGCAATTTAAGTTATTATATAGTAATCCAATTTTAATGTTATAAATCTATAAGGGTGTGTTACTACTACTTTACACCTCTGCCTACCCCTTCGGGGACCCTTGTG
Organism: Drepana arcuata; assembly: GCA_016069955.1. Classification (NCBI taxonomy): domain Eukaryota; kingdom Metazoa; phylum Arthropoda; class Insecta; order Lepidoptera; family Drepanidae; genus Drepana; species Drepana arcuata. The sequence continues at coordinate 19,899 of JACCPG010000260.1, forward strand.
GTGTGAGGATAATCTATAAGCATTCCTCAAAAGAATTAGATAACAGCGTACATAACAATATGGGACCCACATCTTCAAATCATATTCTTTACCTATGTGTGTTAATGAATGAAGCTAAATAATTATTCTATGGAGTCATTAAGTTATTCTCATGATTGATAACAAGAAGCCTTTTTACACAGGAGTTAAACATCCTGTTGAAATGTTCTCAACTGTAGGTAATAATTAATGGTTGTAAGATTTATACAGTTAAGTGCAGTCTTATTGAGTAAAATAATAAGTCAATACAGCAGTTCATTTAAAAGCCTTAGACAGATTGTAAACCATCAGTTGCTTCCTTTTTTTAATAAGCAAAGGACTTATTCACTAGTTATTATGCTTAAAATATGTGTTCTGATTTATAAGTCCTTTGGTGTTTGATATTGCTTTTTCTTATTCATATGTTTGCCTCAAGGTTTTGTTACCTTATATTTATATAGCATTTGGAAAAGGTGTAATCTTATCTACAATAAAGCAAGTGTATGGATATTTTTTATCACCATCCAATTTAATCCATGATATTTTTACGACATTCTATAAAATAAATATAATTTACTATTGCGGCCTGCGGCGCTACTCACAATTGAACGGCGATCCGCGATTCCTAAGTTAAAGTATTTTTCTGGACAAAATCGAGCCTATGCCCTTTTCAATACCCCTGATAAGTTGTATGAAAATTTGATGATGATCGGTTGAATAGGTAAGACGTGAAAAGCGTAACAAATAAACAAAGTAAATACTATGCAAAATATGAGTTATTTTTTCGCACCTCCGACAACAAAGGCGCTCTGTCCAAATGTTCTGATGAGGCGAAGGCTGACTCGAAGTACACCCCCCGGCTGCGAGATTCGTATCGGGAAGCTCCATCGTCCCACATCCTCGCTTCTAGCTCGTCAGACATTCTGGCGCCTATCAGTCGCAAAAAATATACACAATTTTCCACTCACGAAACACACATTTATCACGCTAATCACGCCTAGACATTGACAACGACTATCGAATTCAATTCTTTGTTTAACAAAATAGAGTCTGGAGAATTAATTTAAGATCATCGTAATTATTTTGGTAAAACTGAAATAATTCGCGTATTTTCACACTACACACTGGAATACGCACGTCAGCGTTCTAAAGACTAAACTAAACTGACATTTTATTTAGCAGTGAGTTCTGAATGATAGTTATCTGTCGCGAGGCAGGTGATGTATTTTGACATCGTATAGGTTTCTCTTTATACCGAAATATTATTACTTATTTCTATAGATAACTTTGAATATTTACTTATTCAGTCGTTGCGATTACTCAATTAAGAAAGCAATGTAATAGGTTTAACGTTAGAAAATTTTCTCAAGAACATTTGATGAAATATTTAAGTTTCAAAACGTTGCTCAGGATTGACAAGTAAACAAAATATGACATGCTTGACAGCAATCGATAAGAATGCGTTCATATAAATAGATTTAAGAGATATGTTTACAAGTCCCTGGCTGGAGGCCTAGGTCTCGCTATTGACCGGTTAAGTAGCAAAAGCTCTCGAAACTCACGCTACTTGAAAGACAATAAAAAAATGTTTACAAGTCATTTTCTACTTTTAGGTATTTTCTCTGTATATTTTCATCTGTGACACTCAGCAAAGACCAATAAACTAATCAACGAACGAGAAATTAATTATTTTTCGTTGTTGAAAAGAAAGTCTTTGGTTCAGTAAATTTCAACGAAAGTATTGGAATAATATTGAACCATAAACAGAAAGCAAATCTATGCTTTGCAAAGTAATATACCAAATAGCTTGTCTGACGCGGCGAAGAAAGGCGGGGATTGTGTTCTTAAAGATGGTCACCATACTAAGTGCTCTTCGCTGGTATCCTTTTCTACAGAATCAAGCCGAAGTTGACGAACAGCAACATATTCACTGCAACGTTGCATGAACGTTGCCACCTAAATTTTGCTCCCGCGATGTGGGTTTTGTCACACCTCTGCCAACTCTCGGAGTCCTTTATGGGAATATTGGGACATATAAGTGTGGGAATAAATCAATTAAAAATAACAAAAAAAACTCGATTTAAAGTTTAATGAAATATAAGTTTACATAAAAATTACAATTAATTAAAAATAACTAAATAAATAACATAATCACAAGTAGTTAAACACAACAACCATTACACACCATTATATAACACTGCGGAATTAATTATAAACCATTGTACACCCGATCAAAGATCACACAAAAGAATGTACCATTTAAAATACCCGCTTTAAAACCTCTGTTGTACCTCTTTTTGCTAGTTCCATAATCCGTAACCCTTTAAACAATCATGACCAATCTGAGTGTCTGATACTGCATGTGAACAGAGATAGAGCAAACCGATAGACTCCTGCAGAAAATGCTTTTTAATTGAAGTATCATATTATATATAGTGACATTTACGAAGAAGTTTGTGGGGCGCGTCTACCCCACAAATTTCGGGGGTCGTGGGCACGGGGGTATGACCCGAGTCTATTAATTGTAGTGTGCGAGTGCACTCATAGGTAATCAGTGTGTACCGACAATACTCAAACATTAGTGGAAAGTTGCTTACACTATAAACTATAGAGAAGAATGGAGGGGTGCGTCTTCGTGGATGGCACTATCTATACAGTAGTCCATTAAGCGATCATATACAATGCAGACGAGAAACTTGAATTTAAAAAAGAAAAGCTAAAAAGGAACCTAATCATTTGATCTATATTTTTGATCAACCTATTCCTAGACAATGATACCTAAACCACTCTGTAAAGTAATTACATATATACAAATATTCCGAACCACTATAATTTTTTATCACATACAGTAGACAGATAACCAAACAAAAATGCACCTTAACACAAAACCATTAAGTATAAAATTACATATCATTTAATTCCGACTTGTTATATAAGGGCGGTAATGAAAATCTTTCGTAATCGTCCAGTTCCTCCACACCCAGGTGCTATGCTCCAGAATGCAAACGAGTTCCCTTAAAACATATTATGCTACACGCAAACATAATATAATGCTTTACTTTATACATCTCCCTGACTAATAAACACTATCTCTCTCCATGCAACAGGAAATTCCTGGAACACAACTTTTCCATAGACTAAGTAGCGACGCTAAAAATTCTAACTTGGCAGTATTTATTAGCAAGGGGTTATATGCTTAAAAATATTAAAATAAAAAAGGTTAACACAGCCAGCTACAGAATAAAAACACTTAAAATTATTACTATTAAAAAAATATATTAAGATGGAATGCTAAATATGTCATCGAATTGATGTTATTATAGATAGTGCCATCCACGAAGACGCGCCCCACCAGTTTCTAGCCGAGGGGGTCGTGGGATGCGTGGAGTATGACCCGAGTCTATTCATTGTAGTGTGCGTGTGCACTCATAGGTAATCACCGATAATACTCAAACATTTGTGAAAGGTTGCACACTTTATAAACTACAGGGAAGAATAGTGGGGCGCGTCTTGCTGGATGGCACTATCTATAGTTCCATGAACTTCAAGGCCGAGCATTTAGGTGCTAAGCAAAGACAGCTAATTCCCTTTTATGAACAATCCCCTGTGGGATTCGTACTTCGGTTTGGGGTGTTTCTGGTTCGCAAGCTTAAAGCTAGGTTGGTGTTTTCTAAGTAACTCAATCGTCAGGTATTCATAGTAGACTCGCTAACGAGCTTACCTTTTAGACTAAATAACGTAGACAATTTACTAAAACCCTTAAATAACAAAACATTTAATATCACTAAAGATAATTAGCACACAAACCAATAAGTTTGTATTCTGGAACATAGCGAATATTTAACATGCCAATAGGAAGCTTCGAGAAACACTGAAGAAGGCAATTTGAAACATGGGTGTTGGGTATCAAGGTCTATATTGGCAATGGCGGATTATCCAAGTAGCAAATGACTGTATACTGCCGGGCTCAGCCACAGGATGTGTTAATGTTTTAATTACTGTGGCATTTTACATTATCTGTATTGTGTACGCATGAAGTATTTATCGTTGTCTAGTTACCATAACACAAGCTCTGCTTAATTCGGGACTAGGTCAATTTGTGTGGAATTGTCCCAGGTATTTATTATTATTATTATTTATATTGCAATTGGTAGTGATTGAATGTTGCCCAAAATAAGTTGGTTTAATAAAATAGTGCAATAAAATAAGGCCATTTCGTGAATAATTTATGGTTATAGAACGTCACGGTAAAGAGTTTAATCTTATAAGAAATATTAGACATTTCTCGTTCAATACGTGAATCTATGGTCTGATTAAGGAGAGATGAATGAATGAAAATATGTGTCGTAATGGCAACTCAATGATGCATTATGTGTGCAAAATGTTTATGAATTATCATTACAGATAGTGCCATCCACGAAGACGCGCCCCATCAATTTCTAGTCGAGGGGGTCGCGGGATGCGGGGTGTATGACCCGAGTCTATTAATTGTAGTGTGCGTGTGCACTGTGTGCACAAACATTAGTGGAAGGTCACACACTTGTAGGGAAGAATAGTGGGGCGCGTCTTCGTGGATGGCACTAGCTATAGACATGTTAAGATTTAATTACGTATATAGTATTTTTTATAAAACTCAGAGCTCATTTTTTATGGACAAAATAAATCAAACAAGTTCTGTGACCACCAATCAAAGAGAGAACAATTTTACATAACACTCAAGCCATATCATATTGACACGTATTTCTGGGACATAAGGTAAAATTTGCACTGCAGTTACTCATAAACTATTCGTTTTCATATACTCTTTATACTATCAACACCGCTACTCATTACGTTGCAATCAATGCGATACGGAGCAGATGGGGTCGTGTGGGGGGTAGTGTGGGGGTCAGACGACGATTACGAGCGGGGGGTCGATCATAAAGACGGCGCAGGCAGCGCCCGGCTGGCGGCTAGGCCCCCCGCGTCCAGACGGGGCCAGTCCACGAACTCCTTGCCGTGCCTGTGGGGAACACCTCGCTTTACTCATGCATACGGCCCACCCGATGGCAAACGGTTACCGCAGCCTGTTTGCTTACGACAACGAAGTATCACTTGCGCGTTGCCACTCTGTGTTTGGACAGTTATACTGTTTTAGCAGCATAATGGGACTGATCCCTGCCAACACATTATAACAATCCTCCCCCCTCCCCAAGGAGCTCATTACTGGAAACCTTTGGCTACGGACTTCTATAAGGTGGAGGTCCTGCCCCAGTCGGGCAGCTCCAAATTCCAACGGGAAACCCGTTATGCCCTACCTCTCTTAAAGTCTAATGAAATCTTCACTATGGGACCGATTTAAATACTTACGCCGGTTCCCTCTAGACTTACAGATCTCTTTTTCTTCATCATCTTTTCTTCTTCATCTTTATTCACCAGTCATTTCATTAATGGAATAATATTATGGATAGTACACGAGACGACATAGCAAGTGTAATTTAGAGTAACCGCTTATCATAAGGCAAGTTATATTATGAGAATGTAGGTGATAACTCTCTCTATGAAGTAGGGCATAACTACTACCAACTTTTTTTTTTCAGGTACCCTTTATAAAGACGAAGTAAGGCATGTTACGTTGGTTTGAACACATAGAAAGGGTGAGTGAAGAAAAATTTACGAAACAGATATACAAAGCAAAAGTGTGTGCAAGAAGAGGCAGAGCAAGGCCACGTTCCAACTACCTGGATCAAATAGATCGGACTCTCAAGGACGGGAACGTTAAGAGTACTCGAAACCGACGAGCATGTATGAAGAGACTGATGAATGTGGACGAAGCGAAAGAGGTATGTAAGTCTAGAGAGAACTGGCGCTCTATACTCTCTGCCTACCCCGTTGGGGACATGGCGTGAGGATATACATACCTAAATATAAAGGTGAGTGTCGCCCCCACAGCCGCCCCCCAGAACATGAGGTAGAGCAGGACCTCGCTGGTGTACCGCGACGGCAGGGTTGCGCTTGCGCAGAACATCGACATCGCCACGAGCAACACCGATGGGAACTGTCGGAGCATTCATTACACGATAGGAAGAAATCTATATGGGTACATATATTAAATTATCAATAAGAGCCGTTCTGACGAGGGTGGTTCGAGCAACACACAGATTGCAAGTTCGAATCCCGTATGTACCAACCAACGAGTTAACCGAACAGTTTCTGAACTTAAGTACAGTGATCATTCACACCACGAGCGTTTACGGTGTGGGGAAACATCACGAGAATATCTACATACGTTTCAGTTGTTTGCCAAACTTTGACCTCGTCATCCGGCGCCATTCGGCGAAATGACGGTATTTCTATCCCACCCAATCAAAAACTATCCCCAAAATATTTTTGTCGTCTTGCAACAAGAACAGGAATAATAATAATAAACCAAGTCAGATACTCACAGTGATGTATTTCCAGTCTCTGTCGCGGCGCAGCGGGCAGCGCACTGTGTTCCCCTCGCCGTCGACAACCACATATTTACCCAACAACAGGTCAATGGAGTCCTGCAACAAATCGTATCTTAACACGCACGCACGCACCGGTTTACGCACGCACGCACGCACACACGCACGCACGCACGAACGCACCGGCTTACGCACGCACATTACTATCATCATATATATAGCCTATTGGCTATAAACGGGCTTACAAATTCATTAAGATTTATTAAAATAGGATTAGTAATTCTTGTATTTATAGCACGATCAAAAACAGACATACAAACAACGCTTCTTTATAGTATTTTACATTGACGTCAAGAACGCAACTTTGGACAGCGACAAAGAGATAAAAAAAATATATATACATAGGTCATCCAAGGATATGGTACAAATACTCGTGTTCAACACAAAAATATCAGCTCTCAGCGGGAATCGAAACTGCGACCTCAAGTTCGCAGTCAGGAGCTCTGACCACTAGACCAGACGACCTGTCTGAGGAACCAGTCCATCCAAGAAGGACACATACCTGTCGGAAACCATCGCTGAAGTTGTTTTTGTAGTATCGGGTGAGGGAGTTGACTCCGTCCCGCAGAAGGCCGAGGTGCGTGCGCTTGCCGGTGCGAGTGAAGTCGGTCTTCAAGGCACCAGTGCCTGAGTACTGCGTGGATATCATGTCGGCGTGGTCCGCCCAAGTCTGCACACCGAAATACACACATTCATAGCATACATATCATCACGCCGAGTCCCTAACGGGGTGAAAGAGAGTATAGAGCGTCAGTTCTCTCAGGACTTACATACCTCTTTCGCTTCGTCCACATTCATCAGTCCCTTCATACATGTTCGTCGGTTTCGAGTACTCTTGACGTTCCCGTCCTTGAGCGTCCGATCGATTTGATCCAGGTAGTTGGAACGTGGCCTTACTCTGCATCTTCTTGCACTCATAGCATACGATTGGAATGTTAAGAGTACACGAAACCGGCGAGATTGTAAGAGACTGATCGAATATTATTTCTATAATAATAATATAATATATCCTCACGCCTTCCCACAAGGGTCCCCGAAGGGGTAGGTAATACCCACACACCCACTTTCCGCCAGTCCACCCAGCCACCACGGCTGTAAATATTACTTCTAATATCAAATTTATTTCTTTTAGATTTATTGTTGAGGACGCCGAGCCAGGATTAGGATAAAGATTATGTTTAAGAACCTATGAAATATGTAAATAAGTAAATATTAAGTTAAATATGTCAGATAAGGAAAGCACATATGTTAGATAAGGATAGCATATAAGTTAGAAAGGGAAAGCAAATAGATTATGTTAGACAGAGACAACAACGAATAAGTTAGACAGAGAGGTCCGAACGGCGGCCTCTCATTGGCTAAAAAGTAGACCTTGTAATTGCGTGGCCAATCAGACTAGGGCCAGAATTGATATAAATATACGCGCAAAATCCGAGGGAAGCATTCAGTGCTCAGCCCTCCTACGAGTGAACAATAAAGAAGAAATACGATCAAGGAAGCTTTTTAATACAGTCCACCCCCAACAGTTGGTCCTTCGAGCCGGATTGAAGAAAACGGACCGGATAAATTGAAGAAATTTTCGAAGAACTATTTTCGAAGAATTATTTTCGACGAATTTATTTTCGACGAATTTATTTACGAAGAAGATTTTTCCTGAACTTGTTCCTGCGTCATGGTCGTCACAAGAAGCCAAGCGGACGCGACGGAACGGGAAGAAATCTTGAACATTGAGCAAGAACGACGTAGGAGACTGTCACTGGATCCTCCAGCGTCTCCAAGCCTGCAGCAACGGCCTGAGGCCAGGCAGGGGGCTACGACCGACGCCGCCCATGCTGGTCCCTCGACGGCCACGAACCCTGGAGTCAGAACCAGATCTCCAGCACGCTCAACGCGGTCCATGCGCTCTACCACAAGCGCTACCGCTAGAGCACGCCTAGCAGAGCTGGAAGCCGCGGAAAAGATAGCCATATTAAGGAAGAAGGAATTGGCTATCGAAACAGAACTCATACAGAAGAAATTGGCTGCGGACCTTTCAGCCATCCAGGATGACCAGGAAAGCCTTCACGAGGAAACCCTGACCGATCATCACCAGAAGGTTGATGCCTGGCTCCGAACAAACACCCTGAGAAGAAAGCCTGAAGAAAGACAGCTACGATTCCACACGAGGGAAAGATTACTGACTCCAGTCAGGTCCAAGAACAATATAGAAGCCCTGACAGAAGCCATGGAAAAGTTGTCAAGACCAAGAATCAGGTGTCCTGAACTACAAGCCTTCACGGGAGTGCCGAGCGAATGGCTGGCATTCAATGCTGCTTACCGCGACTCCACGAAGATTCATCACCTCACGGAAGCAGAGAACCTACAGAGATTAAGAAGCTGCCTAAAGGGGGAAGCAAGAGAACTTGTGGCCGCCCTACTACACACGGCAAGCGAACCTGAGGTGATCATGAAGACCCTAGAACAATGCTTCGGGAGACCAGAGATCATCATAGACCGAGCCCTAGAAGACCTGAAGAAGCTGCCAAGACCTGGTTCATCAGAGATAGAACTGAACAACTTCGCCGTCAAGCTTCAGAACGTGGTCTGCGTACTCAAGAGTATCAACCGGCAGGGATACCTATTTAACCCTATGCTGGCCAGAGAAGCATTGGAGAAACTGAGCCCGCACATCAAGTCACGCTGGTGCGACTATGCAAGTGAACAAGATGGAACGGCGGACCCAGAAATCGTAGTGCTATCTCGCTTCCTTATGCGAGAGGCAGATCGAGCATTGAAATACAGCTACGCTCCAACAACAACTTCCAGCCCGAAGAGAGAATACAGGCCGGCAACGACGACTACGAGTACGAAGAAGAAGACAAGCCCCGTCTACAAGGTCACCGAAGAGGAACAGCTGGATCAGTGCCCCAGCTGCGAGAAGACACACAGGCTCCCAGAGTGCCCCGAATACAAGGCGCTCTCCACTGAACAAAGATGGGAACTTGTACGTGACAAGAAACTATGCTTCAAGTGCATCACTCGAAGACACCGACGCAACTTCTGCAAAGCCAAGATGTGTGGTGTTGGTACATGCCAACGTCCTCACCACTGGACGTTGCACCAGCACGAGAGAAGTGAAGAACCTCGAACCCCAGCACAAGCAACAAACACCGAGGCTGTATTAACAGTGGCAACCATGGCGTCCACTAAAGCAGTTCTCCTCAAGATGTGCCCGGTCACCGTCGTTGGACCACGGGGGGAGGTCAAGACATACGCCCTGTTAGATGAAGGGGCCACGATATCTCTCATCGATGAAGATTTGGCTAGAAGCATCGGCGCCAAGGGACCATCGCTACCGCTACGCATGCAAGGGGGCAACATGACACAGCGGGAAGACAACAGCGAACTGGTCACCGTGCACTTAAGAAATCTGGATAACGTGCGGTACAAACTGCAAGCCCGCACCATCAAGAACATGAAGTTGCTACAGCAGTCGATTCCGAGAACACTGCTGAAGCAGGAACATCTGCGAGACCTACCACAAGACAGAGTGTGTTATGAGGACACACGACCTGGCATCCTGGTGGGGGCAGACCACTGGGAATACATCGTGTCCCAAGAACTGCGAGTCGGTCAAGCGAACCAACCGGCCGCATCAAGAACCCAATTAGGCTGGGTAATACATGGGACATTGCCACGCAGAGTGATACGGAACCAGGACAGCGTGCTGCACCTCTTCACCCCTGAACATAGTGGAGATACGATCAAGCAGCAGAACATACGCTTACACGAACTGGTGGAACATCACTTTCGCATCGAGTCGCTGGGAGTCACGCACAAGCCACGCGTGAGTGAAGAAGACCTCCGAGCAACCAAGATCGTCGAACGAACATTGAAGAAAGTCAACAAGGGTTATGAAGTCGGACTTCCGTGGAGAAAGGACAACATAAGGATGCCTCCGAGCTACGAGGCCGCCCTAAGACGTCTCCACAAGATGGAGCAGAAGATGGACAACGACCCTGACTTCGCCCGGGAATATACCAGGCAGGTGGACAACCTGCTGAAGAAGGGATACGCCGAACCATGCAACGGCGACGAGAAAGACAGCCCTGTATGCTGGTACCTGCCCCACTTCGCCGTGCAGAACCCAAACAAACCTGGGAAACACAGACTGGTCTTCGACGCAGCGGCAAGAAGCCATGGGGTCAGCCTGAACGACCACCTCTTGGAAGGACCAGACCTGCTAGTTTCACTGCAAGGCATATTGTTCCGGTTCCGGGAAAACGCGTCGCGATTACGGCCGACGTGCAAGAGATGTTCCTACAAGTCAAGATACGCCCAGAGGATCAGCCGGCACAACAATTCTTGTGGAGAGGCGAGGACCGAGAAGCACCACCACGTCACTTCAAAATGACAAGTATGATCTTCGGAGCAGCAAGTTCACCATTCATGGCGCACTTCGTTCGAGACCACAACGCCAGGGTACATGCCGATACACACCCTCATGCCTACGAAGCCATTACGCGAAGCCATTACATGGATGACCTGGTGGCAAGCTTTGAAGATGAAAGGGAAGCCCGGCGTACCGTCTCCGAATTGCAAGCTGTACACGCAGCCGCGGGGTTCGTGCTACGAGGATGGAACTCGAACAATCGAAACGTGCTAGAAGAAGTGCCGGAGGAGTTGCAAGCCACTACGCCGACGCAACTGGGGGAAAACGAACAAGAGAATAAAATCCTCGGGCTCTACTGGAACGCCGAAAGAGATGAACTCGGGTTCAACACATCAATGAACCGAGGCCCCGCGGAGGTACGCGCCCAGACCCGCGCGCCTACCAAGCGCGAAGCATTGAGCGCAGTGATGTCCATATACGACCCGATTGGACTCCTGAGCAACTACACCATCAGAGCGAGGATAATCCTGCAGGACCTATGGCGTCTGAAGATGTCCTGGGACGAACCAATCCCCGCCGAGGAGAACGAGCGCTTCGCCAGCTGGTTGGAGCAGCTGTCCAGTCTATCCAGCCTGCGTCTGGAACGGCAGTACGCTCTGGAAGACTCTCAAGACCTGGAGTTGCACGTGCTGTGCGACGCGAGTGAACAAGCCTACTCAGCTGTGGCTTACTGGCGCGTCACACGAAAGGATGGGAGCGTCGACCTGAGTCTCGTAGCCGCCAAAGCGAGAGTGGCCCCGAAGAAGACACAAACGATACCCCGCCTGGAACTACAAGCGGCGGTCATCGGGTCCAGATTGGCAGACACCATCAAGAGGGAGCATCGCGTTCAGGTCAAGAGAACAACGTACTGGAGCGACTCTACGACGGTGATACATTGGATACGGCACGATGCGCGAAGATACACTCCATTCGTCGCACATCGCCTCGGGGAAATATCCGAACTCACTCAGAAGGAAGACTGGCGATGGCTACCCACCGGCGAGAACGTTGCAGACGACGCAACCAGATTTACGAACACACCGATTGCTGCAGAAGACCGTTGGTTCCGAGGACCTGACTTTCTACGTCGCCCAGAGTATGAGTGGCCCGTAGAAAGGGCGGACACCAACAACGAAGAAGTCATCCTGCACACGGTGAATGAAGACACGACGGAGGACACGTGGCTACCAGATCCCGCACGTTTCTCCAAGTACGAGATACTGGTCAGAGCATCAGCGCGCGTGCTGGCATTCGTGGAGATGTGCCGCCGCCGAGCTGCGCGTCTAGAACACCGTCACATGGAGCAAGCAGAGCACGCACTGATACGACGAGCCCAGAGGGAGAGCTTTCCAGACGAGCTGCACCGACTGAAGAAGTCTCGTCCGATTACGAAGGGAAGCAAACTGTTCCGGCTGGACCCGGTGCTGGAAGACGGCGTTCTGCATGTAAGAGGCCGCATTGAAGCAGCTACCGCGCCTCAAGAAGTAAAACGACCGATCATTCTGGATGGTCGTCATCAGATCACACGACTCATTGTGCTACGAGAACACTGCGCTGCGGGACACGCAAACAGAGAGCGTGTGACGAACGACCTGCGGCAACGATACTGGATTATTCATCTCAGACCAACAGTGCGCAACATTGAGAAAAACTGCGCCATCTGCAAAGTACGAAGATCGAAGCCACGAACACCGGCAACGGGAGACTTACCCCGCGCACGTCTCGAGCCCTTTCAACGTCCCTTCCCTCACTGCGGGACCGACTACTTTGGGCCGATGATGGTGAAGATTGGACGCCGCAAAGAGAAGAGATGGGGGGCCCTGTACACATGCCTCACAACTCGCGCCGTGCACATCGAAGTCGTCCCAACGCTGTCTACGAGCTCAGCAATCATGGCGCTGCGTAGAATGGCAGCCCGAAGAGGATGGCCACGAGGAATGTACTCTGACAACGCCACCAACTTCCGAGGAGCTGACAAGGAGCTCAAGACCGCTTACGCAGAATGGGCACCAGCACTGCAAGATGAAGGTCTGACGCATCGGATGGAATGGCGATACATACCACCCGGTGCACCGAACCAGGGGGGAGCCTGGGAACGACTGGTGCGATCAGTCAAAGTCGCACTGGCCTCCACCCTGAAAGAAAAGGAGCCAAAGGAAGAGGTCCTGAATACGCTGCTGACGGAAGCGGAGTTTTCCATCAACGCCAGGCCGCTAACACACGTCAGCGTGGACCCACGAGACCCAGAGGCGTTAACCCCAAACCACTTTTTGTTGGGGTCATCCACCGGCCTGCCCACTACCGGACCATGCAGCGACAGCGATCAACGAGCCTGGAGAGTCAGCCTGGCGCTCGCCGATCAGTTCTGGCAGCGCTGGGTGCGAGAGTACCTACCTACCTTGGTACCGCGCGGAGAGCCTAAGGACAACGAGCGGCGGCTACAGGAGGGTGACATCGTCATCGTGGTCGACCACCTGCTCCCTCGCAACGTGTGGCCCATGGGACGGGTCGAACGCACATACGAAGGACCGGACGGCGGCATACGAGTGGCAGACATCCGAACCAGAACCGGCATCTTCAAGCGACCAGTAAGCAAGCTCGTCGTGTTGGTGGAAGCTGAGGCTACGCAAGCTGCGCCGGGGGGAGGATGTTGAGGACGCCGAGCTAGGCTTAAGATTAGGATAAAGATTATGTTTAAGAACCTATGAAATATGTAAATAAGTAAATATTAAAGCACATATGTTAGATAAGGATAGCATATAAGTTAGAAAGAGAAAGCAAATAGATTATGTTAGACAGAGACAACAACGAATAAGTTAGACAGAGAGGTCCGAACGGCGGCCTCTCATTGGCTAAAAAGTAGACCTTGTAATTGCGTGGCCAATCAGACTAGGGCCAGAATTGATATAAATATACGCGCAAAATCCGAGGGAAGCATTCAGTGCTCAGCCCTCCTACGAGTGAACAATAAAGAAGAAATACGATCAAGGAAGCTTTTTAATACAGTCCACCCCCAACATTTATGTTTTTACGACTATAGTTAGAGTTCAGAAAAACTCATTGGTACAGTAGTGTAGTCGAACCGCACAGCGCTAACGGATTCCCAATTAACATTTACATTTATTTTAAAGCCATGCCATGCCTAGACATCACCCATAGGTTGTCCAGTACCAGTTAGGTTACCAAATGATTCGAAAAGAGTAACCATGGAGTTTCTTGCCGGTTCTTCTCCAAGGAAACGACCAACCCGAACCGTGCAATAACTTTTTTTACTTTTTCGACGTTGTGAAATAAAAATATTTTGATTTGATTAGTGGGAAATGCCTTTAGGATAAGTCCAAGTAAAATCGTGGGCGCCGATGCCGGCCTGGTCGCGACTTGAGGGTTAACTCACAGTGTTGAAGAGCTGGTCGAGGTGCGGGTGGGGGTCATCCCCGGAGACGACGGCCAGCAGCCGCAGCGCCGCCGTGAGCTGCAGCCGCGCCAGCAGGCTCTGCACCACGTTGGTGCGGTCGAGGCAGTCCACGCAGTTGGTGCGGAACACGCCACTCTGACGGAGGAGCACCGTGCCTCCTCGGGACAGGAAGTATCCGAACTCTGTCTGTCAAAGAGGTCCATTCGAAGGTACACCACAGTGCAGCTAGTGCTATCCACGAAGACGCGCCCCACTATTCTTCCCTATAATAAGTATAGTATAGTGTAAGTGCGCAACCTTCCACTAAAAAAAAAAAAAAAATATATATCCTCACGCCTTCCCACAAGGGTCCCCGAAGGGGTAGGCAGAGGTGTATAGGTAATACCCACACACCCACTTTCCGCCAGAGGTATATTAGGTACCTTCCACTAATGTTTGAGTATTATCGGTACACACTGATTACCAGTTTTTTGTGGACAGGGGTATGTGTTGTTGGACAGTGGTTTTTTTTAATTGAAGATAAGACAAATATATTAGAACAGAGATTCAGCAGCAACAAAAATTATGTCCACCGCTGCACCTACTCCTAGAGCAGTGGCGTTACTCAACTCGCTACTCGCTCAGCACACGGACCTGGATATCTTCCATGATCGCCCTTCTAAGAGATGCTTCTTGCAAATTTTTTATAATATATATATCACCACGCCTTCCCACAAGGGTCCTGAAGGGTAGGCGAAGGTGTATGGGTAATACCCACACACACTTTCCGCCAGAGGTATATTAAAGTTTAAAACAGACGTCCTCAGGCGATGGGTGAATTTTACGAAAGAATAGCCATGACGGTAGTGCCGCTGATCTACTCACCGAGGCTGCTCCGGCGGAATCAATCGGGGATCCTATAGCGGATAAAATAAGTATGAGAGAGATTGTAAGAGCGATAAGAAGTCTGAAATGTGGAAAAGCTGCGGGAATAGATGGGATTACGGCTGAGATGATCAAGTACGGTGGACCAGCGGTCTGGGACGTCATCTATTTGCTATGCAATCTTTGCTGGGAAAGGGGTGATGTTCCGGACGACTGGAGGCGAGCAGTCATCGTGCCTTTCTATAAAGGAAAGGGATCACGATTGGACTGCTCAAACTACAGAGCCATCAGCTTAGTCAGCTTAGCTAGTAAAGTGTATACGAAGATCCTGACGATAAGAATGCAAGAGCGATCCGAAAGGTTTCTCTGGGAATCCCAAGAACGTTTAGACCAGGAAGAGGATGTATGGATCAAAACCTTCTCGCTTCGCGGAATCGCGGAAAAGGATTTTTTGGATATTAACAAAGGGTTTTCTGCGCTTTCGTCGACTTGGAGAAAGGCATTTGACGTCGTACGAAAGGAACTCTGGGACGTGTTGCCTGGATTATGGGTGAGCAGTTCCACACTGCATGCCGGTGAACAACCTATAGTGATGGCAGGGCGTGCGGACAGGGTTAATAATTGAGATGTCACACCCTATTTGATGTGAAGTCAGTAAACAAGGGTGTATCATGTGTCTGCCTGGCTGTTCATTATATATCTAGATAACTGTCTGAGCACCACTAAGAACGAACGGATGTGAGGTGAAAATGGAAACAGTCGCTGCCTATTGCCGCGCCGATGACGCGGTTTTACTGGCGCGTCATCAGAGACAATTACGATCACTAGTTACCACATAATGAAAGTAGAATGTGAAAAGAAGGGGCTGCGCCTAAACGCTGGCAAGACTAAGGTTCTGGTATTCGAAAAAGATGAACAAGTGACCGAGTGTGCTATATCGGTAAATGGGCAAATTCTAGAGCAAGTGAATGAATTTGTATATCTTGGAAGCATGTTTACACGAGATGGAAAGTATGAAAAAGATATTGAAAGAAGGATAACTACCGGAAATAAGGTGAATGGAGCCATGTCGGCGTTGATGGGCAGTAAAAGTCTGAGCAAGAATGCTCGAGTTGCTGTCCACAACGCGATATTGGTACCTACCTTATTAATGGCAGCGAATCAGGTATGTCAGGAAGTATGAAAGCCGGCTTGGGCCAGTCGAGATCGATCTCTTCGAAAAATGTGCGGCGTAACGATATTAGATCGAATCCGCAATG
>JACCPG010000261.1:0-38406 GCA_016069955.1 Drepana arcuata
TTTTTTTTTTCGTTGCTAAGCAAGCTTCAGCTTGCTTGTAAATATTAAAAAGCTGTGATTCAAAACCTATATATTCCAGAACAAAATGTATTTATAACTTAATATCTATAACTTGCACTGAGATCCTTAACACATTAATGATATGGTGTAAGCTTCTATGAGTAACAATGACTAACTATGAGACACAAATTCTTGCGCCTTCCCACAAGGGTCCCGGAAAGGGTTGACACTGGTGTGTAAGTGGCGTCCATAGGCGGCGGTAACCGCTTACCATCAGGCGGACCGCATGCTTGTTTGTCACCTTTGTGGTATAAAAAAAAAGTACTGTACACCCAATTTTCGCCGGAGACATATTTTATGGTGCCAACGTGACAGACGGCGAGTCCATCCCCGTTAACCAAGCACGACCATACATACGAGTACGTCTTTTAAATAACAAACTAATCATGAAAAAGTGCATTCCTGAGTGGATTCTTAAACTTAGCTATAATGAAATTGAAAGTTTACTGCCACAACCAGAATAACCTTTACATGCACGGCATACACATTCATACATACATATATACGTATACACACACATACTCACATATACACACATACACACACTCAATATGCACCGCTAGTATCTATAACCTCAAATAGTATAATACTCCGAATATATATCTCAAATTGTATTAACATCTTAGTAACTACTGTAAATGTACTAGTAATTAAGAAGAGCAGGACCTCCTAACATAGGCATTTCATGCTTAAAAGGAGACTCTGGTCAATAGTTAAAATTAATGTCAAACTTTGTTACTCAATAAATTATATTATTGTTATTATATTATTTGAATTTCTTCTCAAACGTATGCAGGCTTCCTCTGAATGTTTTCCTTCACCGTAAAGCTCGTGATTATTTATATATGCTTATATATATACGCTTATCAGCTTAAACATGATGTTTCTGAAATAATATTGAATAGAAATACATTATTTAAACTTGATCAGGGCCCAACTTTGGTAACTGATTTTTGCTATCATTATAGTTATAATTTAAAATATCCAGAACAGTGTTGTATTAGAGCTTGGCTGAGGACAGGCATGCGTCGCGTGGCCATGCTTATGTTCTAGATGTTTATTGTAGCCATTACTCTTTGGACCCGGCTTAAATAGCGCTCATACGTCACAGGTGCTATGTAATTATTTCCCACCTGAAACTCTCGAAAAAGGCTAAGTGTTAGCGTCTTTAGACGGAGGTGAAAGTGTCTACTTATTGGTAGCATACATCAAGTAAGCACAAGCTTAATGTTTTGTGTTTGCGAAAGTAGTCGGCTTCGTTTCGTTGGGAGATCAAACGTAATTATGTGGGTAAGAGGAACAAAATACGGGCATTATTTGTCATTAAGACATCAGACAATTTTGTCTCAATCGCTGGTATGTAAATATATATACACAGATATATATATATATAAATTTGCATGCGGTAAGTACTAATCGACGCATGCAACACTAAGGGTATTGCGTACTGCCGACTCTGTACGTACGTACTCTGTGGCCTTTGACACCCTTCCAGAACAATTTGATTCTAGGGAAACCTGAACTAAAAGTAGATTCTACCGCTTCCGCTGCATAAGGAAACTTGAAAACGATTCAAGAAATTAAAGCAAGAAAGAAAGAAAATATCAAGAAAGAAAAAATTTTAGCTCTTCCAATCCAAGTTAATTTAAGATCCAAAAGCCTCAAAAATATTGTGTATCGTGATATTTTGTATCAACGTTATAGGTGAGTACATATTTATCAATGTTTGGCAAGTATTCCCCTCACATGAGTGGCTCATCCTAAGGGCAGGGAACTCTCGTACACAGCAAACTCTTTACTTCTTACCAGTCGATACTCGTTGGCTTTATTGCGAAACTTTGCGAGCAGTCCTATTTTATTACTTCAATTTTGCGACTAAGCCTATCCTGTAGGGGGTCCGATCTTATTATTTAGATGCCGATCGTTTCGTAGAATAGCATTCCTTATAGGAAAATTGTTGGGGTGCTTCCTAAGCTTAGTGACTTTATAGTTGACGGACCATAAACAATTGATTATGGAAATCTATCATCATTTATTTTTTAATGTTTAAATAAAGTTGGCAAGTCTAAACAATTAACATGTGATGCGATTTGGTTTTATATAATTATATTATTATTATTATATAATAATAGTATAATATATACCACACGCGTTTCCACAGGGGTCTCCAAAGGAGTAAGCAGAGGTGCATAGGTACCCACACACACCCACTCTCCGCTATAGATATATTTTAGATGCAAACGTGACAGATGGCGAGTCCAATGTAGGTACTCTCTACATTAAAAAATATTTTCTATACATAATTAATAATAGCTAAATAGAATAAAATTTGTGAATAAGCAAATAACGTATCGATTTTTGAATACATTTTTACATTTCTTGTAAATTCAGCCAACTTCAGTAGTGTAGCTAAAGTTGTTTGCTATCCACTAGACTGCGCCAATTTCTTCGAAGTATCTTTACTGCCATGAATAATACAAGTGTTTGCATAAGGCTTGAGGATTTCTTGGAAATAAATTGCTGAACTAATGACATGGTAATCATCAAGACACAAACATCACGTGAATACAAGGATAATCAACATGTTTACTTAAAAATTAAGTGTTGGTTATCTTGCCTTCCCACAAGGGTCCCCAAAGGGGTTGACAGATGTGTGTAGCATACACACACAACCACCAGTAACGGGAGGCTTTCATTGGACCTTTTAAAAAGGTATCACAGAGAAGTAAAAAAGTTACAAACTTATCAAACAAACTTTTTGGATATTAGACTTTTTACGCGGCTGAAGGTATTAGTGTTACATAATAGAGTTGACATTACTCATGAAAAGTGAAATGTCGATATAAGTACAGTTATCTAAGCTGTATATTTATTAAATAGTAATAGAACCTATACAGGTATATATCTATGTAGGTATTAGAATATTATGTAGCATAGGCTTTCAACCAAACACTACAGATAGCGACAACCACGAACACGCGACCCACTATTCTTCCCTATAGCTTATAGTGTAAGTGTGCAACCTTCCACTAATGTTTGAGTATTCTCGGTACACACTGATTACCTATGAGTGCACACGCACACTACAAAATATAGACTAGGGTTATTATCCCAGCACCCCGCGACCCCTCGACTAGAAATTGGTGGGGCTTCGTGAATGGCACTATCTATAACAGATATCTTGCTGACGAACGTGGATGCGAAAGAGGTCTGCTAGTCTAGAGAGAACTGGCGCTCTACTCTCTCTGCCTACCTCGCGAGGGACTCGATGTGATGATATGCGTGCCTCGTTCTTAGGGAAAACATATGGCACTTACCGATTTTCTTGTAAATACTATGCCAAGTGTAAACCTTGAAGCCTACAATTGGACATATAGGACTAAGAATTTCGGCCAACACGACCGAACTATTTAGCGGTCCACGCAATCCGAGCTCAGTGTCGTGAGAATAATATGGCGAAGGCTTTTTTAATATATGCAATTCATTTCACCCATCACGCCGAATCCTTCACAAGGCAGAGAGAGTAGAGTGCCAGTTCTCTTTAAACTTACAAATCTCTTTAACGTCATGCCTTCACACATGCTCACCAGGGTAGAGTACTTTAGACATCCTCTCCTTGGGTCCTCATTTGTTTGATCTAGATGGATGGAAAGTAGTCTTCCTCTGCTTACACCCTCTTTAAACCACATCGTCACTGTGGCTTACCTATTTTATTACACAAATTGCTAAAATATATTAAATTTAACGCTTCATTGCAACCAACCTTATCATATACCGATTACTGCTCAATTGTAGATAAAAAAAACCATTCATAACTTAAAAGAAAATAAGCAACCACTAAACTAATAAATTGACTATCTGTTAGACGTGGATATATCGGCAGAGTTAGTTAGTGAGCTTAATTTATTGTAGCACAAAAGTAAATCTTGTCCAAAGTAAATATAGCCTGAAAAGATTTTCTTTAGATATATTCAATTATGATACCTTTGTTAGTACTTAAGTGCTATCTTTAGAACCTTGGTTTGATTGGCATAGTTACAAAGGATGTAGATTTTTCTTATCCTACCTACAGCAAACTTGTATGCTTATAATTATTAGGAGCATATCTTGATCCATGAACTAACTAAATAAAGACAACGGGGTTTTTCCTTTCAATATATATTCAATCTAATACGCTGTACAACATATTCTAATTATTAAAGAGCGACATAACAGAAACAAATGAAATAATATCTCTTAATCGTAACATAATGTCACCCAAATCCAGGCTGCACTCAGAGGATATGTGCAAAGCCGTGTCCACAATATATGTGCATTGTCCGAGCAGGTATGTGACATTTCCTTCATCGCTGCCACAGCCGCCAGACATTGATATGGGTACACCTACCCCTCCCACTCCCTTGATTATGATAAACGACTTATGAAATTAAAACGGTCTCGTACAACAAGTTGCCATTCAAATGAATACGCCCTTTGTCAAATTCATTCCGTTGACAAATCACTGCTCTGCACTGTATACATTGTCTGTCAAATTAAATGGGTCGACGGCCATTGAAATCGTTTCTACGAAGGCTATTCCGAGGCATAACGATAATACGTCAATCGCGTTCGCGTGGCGTGTCCGTACAATTGTAACATTTCCCAACCGAAATAGGCCTTTGAATATACAATGCCTGCGATATATTGATCTGGACTACGGCTGAAGGCAACCTTACAAATGTCTCTCCTATTATAGCTCTTTCTTTAACAGCTTTATGCTGGACAAAGGCTTCGGGGAACGGGATGCGAATAGTTTTCCAATCTTATCTTCATAGCGGATCTCGTTTTGTTGAGGTTATCCGATAATCATTTTACATTTAGCCGTGGTTTAAGTACTGAGCCGTAGTGGCCTAGTAATTCGAGTAGTACCTGCACCGCAAAGATTTCAAGTTCGTATCCTGAATGTACCAATAAGTTTTCTTGAACTAAAGTACCGTGATTAATCACATCACGATTTTTACGGTGAAAGAAAGCGCTTGAGAAGAACTTCTTATACATACTTATTATATTACCTATAGTCACCTGCCACGTTGACACCCAAATATATTTCGGACAAAAAGGTTTGTCACATATCTGCCTACCCCATCGGGGATACTTGAATGAAATCTAAGTAATAAAATCGTAAGTATCTCGTTTTCAATAAGTAAAATGCTTAGTTGGAATTTCATAGGCAATTAGGTAAGATTTTATGAACACCAAGGTAACAGTGCTTACTGTCCTCCAGCATAGGTTTATACTCGTAATTTCATTTCCTTCAAGGCAATAAAGAATCTCCCATTTTTTATATACAATAATACTGATGAAATAATAAAATGTATGATGATACTGATATTGAAGGCTTTTAAATCAAGTCAGCGACGTTAAACGCACATCTGTTCTTCAACGTTCTACGTATATAATTGTGCTCGAGACTTGTTTAAAATGCCCTTCGTTCCACTTTTAATTAAAAAGCTTTCAAACTATTTAGAAATTCCTAGCGTGCTAATTGAGACGCATTTAGACACGAAACGAATAAGTATCCGCCGATATTAAAACTAGCAAGTTAATTATAGTACGTTTTTAATTTACTAGAAGAAGAATTCTTTAGGTACGTCCAATAATGAAGGAAAAGATTGTAAAGAAAGATATCCGCTGCGGGCGATCTCTGACACCGTTCCAATAATTTTGACACTCCCGCTATCTCGCCCGCCCTCGCGTTCGCCACCGCTCCCGCTACGTCCCTCCCTCACAAATTTTCGGCCGAGGCGGACTGTAGTTTGTTTTCTTTGTGTCATTTCCTTATCGCTGTGCCAAAATACGTTTCATGACTGTTACATCAGCCGGAACATACTTCAGGTGAAAAATATAGTGCGGACGAGAAGTTTTGATAGTTTTAAATAATAATAATATATCCTCACGCCTTCCCACAAAGGTCCCCGATGCGGTAGGCAGAGGTGTATAGGTAATACCCACACACCCACTTTCCGCCAGAGGTATATTTTAGTTACTTACCGTTACTCAAGCACGACTATACATACGCCTTTGAATTACTTCTCAGACGTATGTTTTAAAAAGATCTGATAAATTTATTAGCAATCATAATTATCAATATTTATAAAAATGTATGTTTGTATGCATGTCCTTTATAGAATCGTAAATGGCAGGATCGATATTAATTAATTTTCTGTGTTTCTTCAGGTGGATTCGAGAATGGTTTAGATTCACAATTGGACCCGATAGGTAACGCTGCGATCGTGTTTCATGGAATTTCACTTTTTCACTCAAACGAAGCTGGGCGGGACAACTAGTTATAAATGTATAAAGCATTCGTTCACAATGTACGTATATTCATACAAAGGTATATTTTGTGTTTGTATAAAATATGCAAGCAATTATTTACAAAACCAATTCGTAAATACGACGAAACTGCTTGGCGCAGGTTGTGGTTAACAACGGAAATATTGGAGGTGTGTATATTACGCGCCGAATGCACTCTCCCTCATATTATAAATAATTCCAATTTACAAAGGCTTTCAATGTATTTTGACCTTAAAATAAATTCAGTAACTTTTTGAGTTTTATTGCAGAACGCCCTCGCAAATTAAATCCATTAAAAAATTTACTCGCTACTGTAAAGCAATTTATATTTCACGTCTACTGCGTGAATGAAATAGTAAAGCTTGCCTTGATTTTACTGCATGTTCATTGCACTTTTATGTGTATCCTTGGACTGTAAGCCTCGTTACATCTACATAATATGTATTATACACAGGTGCGTTTATCAAGGGTTTATTCTGAAACATTACAAAACCTACTCTTTTTGATACTTTCATATAAAGCACTAAATTGTATTTCTCGGCGATTGGCGCTTCATCCGTCGATGACGAATACTTTGTCATTTTATCCCAGAGCGTATGCGTAGAGCGTATTTATATGTTGAGTAACGTACGTGTTGAAGTGTGTAGTTCAAGTATCAAGATGTAGTGGTCAGGTGTCACCACATGCATACGCCGTTGATACGCGACAGAGCTCCATGCAGCGAAACAACATCTATTTGATTCTTATCTCGTCCCCCTCCCCTACCCGCTCTCCTCAAACATCCAAAATATAAACAGGTAAAATGTTCCTGTGGAATGTGGAAATTTTCATGGTGACCTTTCTCATACGTATTAGTACACATATACTCACTTATTTTACTATGTGGTATATTATAGCGGTATAGCTGGAATATATGTCACAGCTTGCACCTCAATTTTTTTAACGACTCTGGAAGTTGGATAACATTTTAGCCTGCCTATATTTGCCTCGGATTTTGCAACAATCAACGACATTGAAGCCGTTTCGAGCAAAGTGAGGCTGTAGTAAAAGAATAAAAATTCTTTCACGTCTCAGTTGTAAAGCTTAGTCCACGAATGTCAATAAACTGAACGAATCATCTGAACAGACTCGATTGAATAAATTGCGAATTTTATAGAACTCATCTCGCAGAATGTTTCCAAAATCATAGCGCACAATAAAAGTTTTATTGGCTCGCTATTGTCTCGCGGGAGGGCATAGGTGAGCGGCTCGCGCGTCTCGGATACGAGCCCGCCTCAACTTGGCTCTTCACTGGACACAAAAGTTTTGTAATTTTTGCAACATCGACGACACGACGTCGCACTGACATCGGGCATGGCAGTTGCGCAACAAAACTTTTCAAGGAACGAACCGTAGACGCACATCTCGAACGCTTTAGAATTCATTATTGTTGAAAAAATACAATCGAACATAAGCGAGTTCGAATTAAGTGCCGTAGTTTTATTATTGTTGCCGTAAAAGCGGGGATGCTGAGAAAACTGCTGCTATTTCTATATTTCCCCGCAGCGAGCTTGAAGGCACCGTGCGCGAACTAAAAGAAATCGAATCTAAATTCATCGGATACAAATAAAAGTGGAGAACTGTGAAAGTTCTACCATGCAATTAAACCGCACTTTACTGCTACAATCCCTTGAAATAAAGAACTTTAAAGGAGTGTCCTTTTTGTGCGGATTCCTTTATTTCTTGCGCTCCGATGGAGTGGTGGGCGGTGCAATAAAGGTGCTGGCTCCTGCACTATTGCACACGACGCCAGAGCACGTTGCTTTAGGAAAGTTACATTTTTTAACTTAATGCACCTTAATGAAAACCTATTTCTGCTTTCAATTAACCGGATTTTAAATGCATTAGCAAACATACTATCTCATGTGCCTTAACAACACATCTACCAAAATGCGGCAGTCTTAGAAGTATTAAAAAAAATTGCTGTAGAATATATTATAGCTGATTCAAAAGCAGTATTATAATATTCCTGACAGCGTACACGTATAACAAGTAGGTGAGTGGGAAATACTTTTCCGAGGGATTGTTGCGGTAACAAAGCGAAGGGCCCTTGCGTCTTCCTGTAGTTAGCCGGACTTTGTACGGGTATAGAAACCATCCAGTTGCCAACCTATTTTATGTACATTTTTAGTAACAAGTGATAGCCGAGTAGCCGGGGTAGCCAAGTGGTTCGAGTTGCAACACAATGGTTGCAAGTTCGAACCCCGACTGCACCAAATAGTTTTTCTGAACTAGAGTACAGTGTATCAGTCACATCACATCACGAGCTTTATGGTGAAAGAAAACATCGAGAGGAAACCTTAATACGTTTAAGAAGAAATTCAAAGGCGGATATATAGTAGTGCTAAGGAAAATCTATAACGTTGGCACTTAAAATACATATATGTCTGCGGAAAGTGGGTATGTAGGTACTATCTACACACCTCTGCCTAGCCCTTCGTGGACCCTTGTGGGATGGCGTGAAGATATAAAAGATCGATTTGGGTCGTTCGAGTCCATGGCTTGTGAGTAGTAATATATTTATCGTTGAAAATAAAATCGAACTGAAGTGAGAATTTGTGTAAATTGTAAAGGTACTTTGTTTACAGCTTTATAAGCGAAATACATGCGAGTATAAAAAGTAATAATAATACCATGCCCTAGGCGAATTAATAAAATTTCCTGTAAACTTTTCACACCGCCGCCGTGGCGCGTGAAAATATTCTGTTAGTATGTTTTACTTGGAATATTACACATACGCACTCGTTGATTTATAACATCAAATATTTTACAGCCGTGACATTTTAATCAACTTTATGCTATTAATCTATGAGACTATAGCTTCTTCTCGTCAACTCATCTGAAGCAAAAAAATATATTGTGAGATTCAATGAGCTTGAAAAAATATGACAGGGACCTTATACTTTATATTCACGAAAATTAAATTGAAAGGACGTCTTTTCATTAAAATATACCTCAGGAATAATTTACATTATAAGTGCCGAAAAAATTTTAATATGCCTCATAAGTTTCGACACCTATATCGCTTTTGTACTTAGCAGCTCTTCAAGACGAGAGCTGGGGAGGGCAGCTCGCATAAATAACGTATAATTACTACTTGCCCTTCACAGGGGTGGATTTGGTCACGGCCTAAATAAGTAATTTTAAGACAGGGATTTGACAAATTCAGAATTACAATACATTACTTTGTGCAATGACACTGCGTATACAATATTGATGTAATTAAAAACTTGGATCCTATTTTTGGACCTTATTTATTTAAGGACAAGGAATAATCGAATTATACACATATGTTATAATGACATCGGGATACGCACCCGGAACCTGACATGTCGATTTCATTCACTTACTATGTACTCATAGCCACCAGCTCTTAAATCGTCCGGAGGCTACATTATTATTTCCAATCTATATTCGCGTACTATTTAACTGATAAATGGCCATAAGAAATTATATCAATAAGGATTAAGCTGTCATTCGTATTTGTATTCACCTACTTCACGCGCGAGAACACGAGAACGACGAAACGCGCACTTATTCGAATTGATTTGACTTTTCCAATTCTTTGTCGACCCTCCGCCGAAACATCTCCATCGCATTCTTACAACGATTGCTTAAGCTGTAATACGATCTCAAGTCCGTGCCTGGCAAAAAGCCCTAATCCAGAGGGAGGAAACATCGCTGCATCGGATACAAGTACACTCAAGTGCCCTCCGCGCGGCATTGTTGCCGGTAGAACAAAGCGAAGAGCCCTCGCGGTCGACCTCGCGGCACCAGCCTACTCTTTGTCATATCACGTTTTTAGGCCGAGGGATTGACTGCTGTTGATACCAAGAGTCCCTTTACTTACCGCCTGACGCAGCTTGTATTGTATTTTTAATGTTAAGTGGCGAAAATATTTCAATATAAAAGCTGAACTAGCTTGTAGGGACTACAAGTGAGGTTACAAATTAAGCCAGAAGCAGTCTCTTCTCATTTTATGCTATCGGGGAGTATAGCGAAAGTCGAGCATAAAGTGTTGTTTATACTATCTGCCGACTCAAGACTCCAATAAGAAAAACATCAAGTAAAAAATATAACATTTAAGTTTAATAAATATTTTTGTATTAAATGAGGGGATTCGCAAAGCAACTGGCGTGTTTTTTTTGTATATGAAGCAAGTTGACATAATATATTAAAGAGGTTTGAAGTATTAATCAAGCATACAGTTTGCCCCATTCCAAGTGATTACCGTTGCAATATCCAAACCAAAGATAGCACTTACGTTGAGTACCCAAGCTGCAAGTGGCAAACTGGTATTTCTACCAGCATACCCATACTATGTGTAGTTTCGGAAGATCTCCTTATGCATATGTAGCTGATGATTTAGCACTCACTAAGGATATCAAGTCCAGGTTATCAATAAGGTTGCGTATGATGATGAACTGTTTGTAAGAAAAAAAACACGATAAGAGGTATAAAAGAATAGTAATTACCAAAAATTTGCTGCCGTTTTAAGTGTTGAATATAACAATAAACATGACATCTTACTATTAACTGTCACCTGTTTTCTTTTAATTAAATATGTAGCGAATGTTTCAACAAAATCCTAAATAATTTATTTAAAACATTAAACCATTTTCATGTATCTCTCTGTAGAGTATAACTCTGACTTCTCTTCCTCTGGTTACCCACAATCCAGTTGCGTCAGTAGTGTATTAGCTGTGAGATAATGTTGTTAAATAGTTACATATGTGAAACAAACACGGCGATGGAAGCAGACAGAACAAAGACATAGTTCGCACGCCCCGACCACTCGAGGCGTTACACTGAACACCTAGCTACCTCACCGACAGAATTCCCACGTTAAGTTTTTGGCTTAAGCCTTACAAGAATATACTTGAATCTGCATTGGTTTATACAGCTTGATTTCAATATATAATAATAAAAATAATAGCTACAATTTTACTTGTCCAATAAAGTATAAAAAAAAACAAATGACTAATAAAATGAGTGACCGAATTGTTGCCGAATCACGGTGATCTGTACTAATGAGTATTTTTTAAACACAATTAAAATTCGTTCTTAGATCGAGGCTCTATTTATCATGGAACTAAATACTGCATATACTTAAAATAAGTAAAATTATATCGAAGAGACGGTGAAAGGCTTACTATTTGCACCTATATAAATGTGCACCTATATTTATCTCTAAGGGATCTTAGTGTGGGGAGTAACAAAGCTCTGCCTACCTCTTCTGGGACCCTTGTGGAAAGGCATGAAAATACATATAATAACTAACAATTATTGCCACCAACACTTGAAGCAGAATAATGAATACGTACACTAACAAATTTTATTTCGTATTAGAATGAGCTCTGCACGGATCCTTTACTCAACCTCTGAGAGCTGTATGCTTATTTTATTGTATCGTCAGCTAAAGACCGGATTAACTAGCGCCCGGGTATTATTTTACAGAATTTCAGCGTCTGCAAATCTGAAGAGACCCGTAACAATGGTACTAGTCTGTCAAGATCCATTTTGCAAGTGCTCTTTATCGGATTTGAGGTATATACCTACAAAGTAAAATGTTTAAGTAGCTTCTCTGTAATATTTAATGTCTAATGAACTCAAACAAAAATCTATTAGGGTGAGTGAAACAGAGTAACAGATAAGATAATAATTTAATTAACTCCGCCAAAGGAAATCCAATTCTGTGTCGAAATGACGGACAATTAAATTTCCTTGCAGCATCACTCTCGGTAAATTGACTGTGGAGATCTTTTTAGAATACATATTTGATAGTAGCAGCTCAATCAAGGTTTTAATCTACATCAATGATAGAGTACTTTCTAAATTTCAAGTCAATGAGTTCACGGAAGGGGATAGTTAATTCTCATACTGTTAACACAGTTACTCCTCTCAATATAAGTTCGGCGAAAGATGGCTGTTAGCTAGTTACTTAGCAGGTTGTCACTTACCGTCAGAACTCGTATTATGACGACCTATTGCAATCATTCAAGAATGCTTATTAGACAAATAAATATGCTATCAACACATATATATATATATAAATATAATAATTAATTTAATTACGTATTTTTACGTTTATATGTTTACTACACTGAACTAAAGGCGTGATGACCGAGTGGTTCGAGCAGTTGCCTGCGACGTAAATGTCGCAAGTTCGAATCCCGACTGTACCAATGAGTTTTTCTGAACTTAAGTACAGTGATTAGTCACACCACGAGCTTTACGGTGACGGAAAACATCGAGAGGAAACCTGCATATGTCTGAGAAGAAATTCAAAGGCGTATAGTTTGCTTGAGTAACGGCGATGGACTCGCCATCTGTCACGTTGGCACCTCATATACCTCTGGCTGAAAGTGGGTGTGTGGGTATTACCTATACACCTCTGCCTACCCCTTCGGGGACCCTTGTGGGAAGGCGTGTGGATATATTATTTATATTATATACACTGAACTATTCCTTCACACGATTTTTGACATTTTTGCTTATTTATTTTAAAAAAGAATAGACTTTAAAATATGAATATATTTGCTTTCGACAAATCTGATAAACTACCAAAATGAGAGTCACTTGAAACAAATCAAACCGATTCGAACTTCATAAATGCACAATAGAAAACCCATTGTGAAAATTGAAAAACATGTTTGTTTTGTGTTTCTCACAACTAAAGAAGAAATTGAATCAAAATTGCTATTGAGTTGGACAGTGAGCCGTAACTAAAGAAAGAGATCGCGGAACTTTCTCGAGTGGAAATCTAAAAACCAAGCATATCGAAGTAAAGCATGTTTTGTGAAAGTTTTTCGACATTTATTGCAGTTAGTGGAAGGACTCAGGCAGGCACGGCTACAAGCTCAATCCCTCCTTGAGAACTCGCTGAATAAGATATTGTGTACTACTGTATGTAACGAACATATTTAGGTTGGGATTAGTTCAATTATCTTTCCCTAGCTGGGTTTAATTGGCGGTTTATTGACCGCCTAATGTTGTCATATCTACATTTATTTTATATTCGATAAAACTAAAGTATTATGTATCTATGTAGACCAACCATTGTAGTGTGCATGTGTGTGTATGATACATCAGCAACAAGATTTCTTTTCAGGAAAACACCGAAAAGAAACCTACCTACGTTTGAGAAGAAATTCAAAGGCGTATGTATAGTCGTGCTCAGTGCCGGATTAGCCATATAGCAAGAGTAGCAAATGGGCCCCACGTAATTAGGGGCCCCGCGGTCCAACGTCTGTCTGACCGTAATAAAAAATATTAATTTAGATAGGAGCGTAAAATATCTTGCATGCCTAAGACGCGAAGAGCTTAGGCTATCCGCGTCTTAGGCAAGTTAGCAAGTTCCTAAAACATATATAACCTAAATACCTATCCTGACTCTTGTGGAAAGCCTGACGATATATATGAAGAAGATTCAGTGATTTCACTGGAGGGTACCCCATAGGGGGTGCCCTTAGCTGTGTTGCTTAGAAATAAAGTGCCTGGCTGGAGGCCTAGGTCTCGCCATTGACCGGTTAAGTAGCAAAAGTTCCCGGAACTCACGCTACGAGAGACAATAAAAAAAAAAAAAAAAAAGATTTCTCTAGAGAAAAGATGACAACTAAACAGCGTGACTCTCGCTGTCCTTTTAAATTGTAAAGAACTGAGTGGTCACAGGTTTGTAATAATCAAAACTTACTCAGTAGTTGATTGACAATTCCTTAAGTAATTACCTCGTGACGTCAAGTCAACCCCGATGTGGAATGCGCTCAACTTAAATTCAAGTACATTCCACTTTTGACAACAAACTAGGTGCTTCAGTAAATGGACTTTAATTCAGTTCATTAAGTAACAAGGTAAACATGCCAAGTTGAGAGCTACAAGCTTGCTGTTTTTGTTTCCGTGACTTGGCTACCTTGGCTTACCACGATTGCTTCAACTATGTCTACAATCGCAAAGCTCGTTCTATATAATAGGTTCATCACTTACGGTAATCCACCTTATTTAATACTATATATAGTGCCATCCATCAGGACTCGCCCCACCAATTTCTAGAGGGTCGCAGGGTGCGGGGAGAATAACCCGAGTCTATAATTTGTAGTGTGCACTCATAGGTAATCAGTGTGTACCGACAATGCTCAAACATTAGTGGAAGTTTGCACACTTACACTATAAACCGTAGGGAAGAATAGTGGGGCGCATCTTCGTGGATGGCGCTATCTATACTTGCGTGGCAAAAAATAGTACTTTACACATTTATTCCATTTGTAGAGAGATCTGTCTGTCGCCATACCTCAGACATATCTCATATCATGTAAGAAAACTTTCAGTTTAAGCTCATGGTGAGTCATACTCATATTACAAACTTCAATTATGAAAAGATATTTTTTAAACTTATTCAATGATTAAACCAACCATCTCATTATGATGAAAATGAAAAATGAAAATTTATTTCAGTTATAAAATGTTGTAACACGTTGTTTGTGGAGGCCTTCTTGTAAGTATAAAATACCTGTGGTAGAAGACCTCACTCTTCTATAACTAGGATAACAGTATAACTAAAATAAGGAATGTTTACGGTTCAAAAATACAAGCTTGGATGAGTGCGTGCGCGTGTGTGTGCGTGTGTGTGCGTGTGTGTGTGCGTGTATGTGTGTGTGTGTGTGCTTGTGTGTGTGTGGGTGGGTGTATTAGTGCGGGAGTGGGGATGTGTTATTTATTATTATTATTTTCTAGTTATTTATAAATGATGATACCTATATATAAATTTAAATGAACCTATATAGGTTTAAGTATTTATCATTATTTTAAGATTAAGCTGTTTATTTTAGAGGTGAAAGTAGTTGCTCTGTCTGATGATGACATAAATCTTATCACAGACAACATATAATAAATATCCAAGTAATAAATTAACTAATGAAATCCCTCCTTAATTATCTAATTAGTAATAGGTATTGATACCAAGACGAAGTATGAGGATGAATTGAAAGAGGTCTGTTAGTCTAGAGATAACTGTGCCGACAGCGTGTTGATATGTATATAATACTAGCTGTAGTGACTTCGTCGGCGTGACTTTTTTATCATTTGTAAAAAAAATAACTATTAAAGGTATCCTATGTTACGTCTAATACCTCCAAGAATATGTGTACATAGTTTCATGATGATTGGTTAAGTAGTTTTGACGTGAAAGCGTAACCAACAAACTTACATTCACATTTATAATATTAGTAAGGATGTAAAACCTATTACAGACCTACTCAGCCCCACACTATGCGAATATCATGGATAGCGCATCACCACAACAAAATACAAAAAAAATACTACAGAAATACATAGAGACGATCTCTTACTTTGTATGTGCACAGAGCACATAGAAAAGCCAAATTAATGACACCGAATTAGGGTCGACTCTTCCAACTAGATATTTATGAGAGCTGTCTACTAGTTTGTCATATTAGAAAGTTTTCTAAAAGCCCGGCGAAAGCTTCAGAGGCTCATTATATCAATTGGGATATCATTCTTATTCTTAATATATTTTATCAAATCTGCGACTAGAATTGCTGACTCTAATTGTTTCTTGCTAGTTCTAATTTTAGTTGTATTTTATTTGCAAAAGAGGTTAGGTCGTATATATCATCACGCCTTCCTGCAAGGGTCTCCGAAGTGGTAGGCAGAGGTGTATAGGTAGTACCCATACACCCACGTTCCACCTGAGATATATTTTGGGTGCCAACGTGATAGATGACAAGTCCATCGCCGTTACTCAAGCACAACTATACATACGCCTTTGAATTGCTCCTCAAACGTATGCAGGTTTCCTCTCGATATTTTCCTGTGACTAATCACTGTACTTAAGTTCAGAAAAACTCATTGGTACAGTCGGGATTCGAACTTGCGATCTTTGCGTCGCAGGCAACTACTCGAACCACTCGGCCACCACGGCTTAGGAGGCTAGGTCACTTACTATACCTTTTATTAACCCCAAAGATGTTAACTATTTATAAACGTGTACACTAATATATCTTCTGTTGCAACCGTTTTTTTTTTCGTAAAATAAATAGTATTGTAAATAATAATATTTTACTATCAGAAAAAAAACTTCCTGAAAAAAACTTTTCCAGTTGAAACTGGAATTGATTGAATTGGAGCAAACTCGTATTGAAATGTAATAGTTTGCCGAGGTTACTGTTGAGAACCTTTATACAACCGAATACAGGGGTATTTTTAATTTCATTCGAATTTTAACAGTAATGTATCAACCCAGTGTTTTTCTTCTTCTGGCATGACACTTTAAGTACACATATTAAAAATCACGAGGGAACCGATGGTTTGATAAAAAACAAACAGCTAAGAAAAATATACTGTAACTAGTTGTGCCCGCGACTTCGTCGGCGTGGACGGCTTTTTTTTATTTCTTAAAAAAATTTTTTTCAATAAAAAGTATCTTATGTTACTTCAAATACTTCCAAGAATATGTGTACAAAGTTTTATGATGATCGGTTAAGCAGTTTTTACGTGAAAGCGTAACAAACAAACTTACATTCACTTTTATAATATTAGTAAGGATTATAAGTAAAAAACTATAACAACTCACTTAAAGTAATTCTCAGTTAGTGTTCTCTTATTCATTATAGTATACATATAATATAGTATAAGTATCATCATATTATCACCCCCAGTCCCTAACGGGTAGTCAGAGAGAGTGAGTATGAGTATAAGTAACACTTAGACAATATTATAATAAAAGAAAGATCCTGTATAAATACAAAGACTTTCTTGTTGTTTACTAAGGTTTCCCTTGCTTGCTACCTTAATTGAACGAGCAATACCGAAGTTTCCAGCAAACTTATACAATTTAACTTAATTGTGCTCGTTCTATTCTCCGAGAAAGTGTAAAAATCGTTCCGAGGTTCGATTCCCGATGCAAAGCGATAAAGCGCGTGAAAGATTCATCACTGCCCCCCTGGGGTCGATTCCTCTTCAAAGTTGTAGCCGACCCTCCGCCCTCTTGCTCCGTTATATCATATTTTCGAAAATTCTCTCAACTTAGTTGTGAAATTCTGAAGCACCGCATCGCGCTAACTTATGACATAGAATTGAATAGTCGGTTTCGTTTGACGCCATCTAACTGACGACTCATGGGTCCCCGAAGGGGTAGGCAGAGGTGTATAGGTAATACCAACACACCCACTTTCCGCCAGAGGTATATTAGGTGCCAACGTGACAGATGGCGAGTCCATCGCCGTTACTCAAGCACGACTATACATACGCCTTTGAATTTCTTCTCAGACGTATGCAGGTTTCCTCACGATGTTTTCCTTCACCGTAAAGCTCGTGGTGTGACTGATCACTGTACTTAAGTTCAGAAAAACTCATTGGTACAGTCGGGATTCGAACTTGGGACCTTTGCGTCGCAGACAACTGCTCGAACCACTCGGCCACCACGGCTTCTTCTGTTTTTTTGTGTTGTCATATTTGCTACTTAAACGCACAATGACGCCCAAGACCAAAGCCAGCCACTTCTTAGATGCCAAGACACCCTGTGTGGGGTATGGACCTTGGCATAGAATGTTGCTGGTTTGCGAACAGGATGCGGACATTTTCCCATAATGATCCCTGACAGAGTAAGCAGAGGTGAAACAATAATCTCCGTTTGTCACAGATTAAGCTGCCAATGTGATACATTTTGTGATGTGTGTGATTTTGTGAATATTTTCTCAAATTTATGCAGGTTATGTTTTCTTTCACCGTAAAGCTCGTCGTGTGGCGTGGTATTATGGTAGCCCAGAACATTCTTACTACAGGCATGAGGATGCTGATTGTCAAAGAAACCTGCCTCTCCATGAAAAAGCGTAAAATCAGATTATTATATGGTCTTATTATTACCGATTCGTTATTAGTAATTGCAATATGCAATAAAATAATAATTACCATTGGACGTCTAATTGGACTAATCCGCTAAATGAAAGATTGGGTCCACATAAAAATAACCTCTTCTTATTTATTTTCATATAATAATGTCAAATTTGAGAATATAACAAACCTTTTTTGTATGAATAAAAACGATCACATTCCTCTTTGTCAACCAATCACAATCGCATGAATCCGCCATTGGAGCACAAAATCGGATAGGAATAATGTTTCGATAATCCGACAGGTATGTAAGCAGCCAGAGTGCATTTACGTGTTGCAAACAGTACATTTAATTAATGCCCCGATGTCCGCTCGTCTGTCAACGCATACCATGTGATCGCATTAACATATACCTACGCAGACCTGCCTTTGCGCTTTCCAATAGATTAGACGAGATGTGAACTATTACTTGAAACCGGCGAGCATTTACGAAGAGACTGATTAACATGGATTAGTTGAAGGAGGTCGCTTGTAAGTATAGAGAGAGCAGGCGCTCTACTCTCTCTACCTTGTCAGAATCATATGTTTGTATTTATGTAACTATTAATTAATAAGGTGGCAACTAACCTACTAGATATGCTTCCGTTGTTTCGATATTCAAAATCATTTAGGCTTTATGGTTCTACTAATAAATATGTAGGTCAGATCCTCCATAATCTTGCAAAAATAGCTGGCCACTATGAATGATCTGAAGGATTCAAATGATTTGAATGACGATCTTCCACTGTTTTATTTCATTTAAAATATTGTTGTATATAATAAGTAGTGAAAAAGGTAATAGTTTATAGTAGACAATTAATTATTGAAAATTATGTACCATTTCTTGCTATAAAACAGTACAATAAGCTTCTGGTCAAGCTTAAATGAACAAGCGAGGTACTTTTCTTCAAAGCCTGATCGCTCGTAAAATGTATCTCCATTTTGGTTCCAGAATGAATTCCCCATCGGCCAGAGGTACGATGACGTAAAGTAACATTGGATACAAACAATACCTTAAAACACATTCCACATATACATACTATGTATTTTTTTTTTTTTTACAAACGTGTAATAGTGAAATGTTGTGCATGCAATGCACTTCGCGGCTTGGAGGTAAGCAATGTTAATTAATTATGAAACACTGAGAAAAATGCGTCGATTTTGATTCGTACTAATTAGTTTTGCATTTTAATATGTACGTGAACTATATAATTTGTCAGGCATAAAGAACTGTGTTTCAAATGTGTCGTCAAATTGCTTTTAAAAAGTATGTAACTTACATAGTCGTTTCATATTCAGGTATATTTCTAAACAAATTAAAAAACGAGTTTTTACTACGGTTGCTTTTTAATATACCTACAGGTTATAGGACACTTGCTCAAATATGGTACATGTGATAGGAATATGGTATGATGATAGGGCATAGTGAATTGAAGCGTTATAAAACATTCTAAGTTGAATTTTTTTTACCTTATTTTCGCATAAATATCTGCTCTAACGATAAAAATCTCCATGTAGAAATTAACTTAGCTATTATTTTCTTATGTTATTGAAAAAATCTTTGTTCACTTGAAATTTTTGCGTGGCAGACATCCACTCAAACCGCTCGGCCACCATAGCTCTAAGAAACGAATTATTTTCTTATTCGAGTCATGAAAATCTTCACTACAATTATGAAGCTACAAATATTGATGGATAATAGGTATTAATATTATAATTATTCAGATAAAATAAACGATGTTTACCTACCTGTGAACTACGTGTGATTATGTAAATCATAATAATTAGATATATTCACGTGACTTGCGGTAATATTCAGTGTCGAACGGCGCGAAGCAAATCTCGCGAGAATTAATCAAGGCTGTAGGTTTCACACCAATCAAATGTATAACGTTAATTATACATGCTCGCGCGACACGTAGGAAGGTAGGTATACAGTAAGGATTCACCTTACTGTTTATGGGTATATTATGCAAGTTTGTGATGTGATGTTAGTTACACCGATGACGCCTTGGTGAAAAAGGTACGGTAAATATTTTTCCGTTTATTCTGTAATATAGAACTTAGTTAATATGTCAGCGGGTTGCATATAACCGTCATAGACAATAGACCGATGGTATCGAGCTGTAGTATAGCCTCTTATATAATTATAATTAAACAGTGTTAAAAGCCGTATTGGCCGATTGGTTCGAATAGTTGCCTGCAATACATAGATTGCAAGTTCGAATCCAATAGGGATTCTTCCAGAAGAGTACAAATGAGTTTTTCTGAACTTAAGTACAGAGATTAGTCACACCATGTCACCATTTACGGTGAAGAAAAACATTGAGAGGAAACCTGCATAACTTTGAGAAGAATTTCAAAGGCGTGTGTATAGTCGCACTTGCGTAACGGCGCTCGACTAGCCATCTGTCACGTTAGCACTGAAAATATATCTCTGGCGGAAAGTGCGCTTTGGGAACCCATTCGCGAAGATATATATACATATCTACAATTACAATTACATGGTGGTATACGCCATAGACATAAAACTATAACTAGTGATTTTCGGATGTCGTAAAAACTATAGGTAGGTACCTCAGAATACAGAAAGAACCAGAAGCCGCGTTGAGCTCTAATTACAAGCCGCGCGCTGTGTCCAAAAATCATAACTTGCGCCCCGCACCCGTCTCACCTCCACCCGCGTAATGTTGCTAGCTCAGACATTACTTACCCGTTTTGGGGTAAATGTTTAGGTCAGATATACTATTACACACCCACTTTTAATGAAATCCACATACTGATCGGATTGCTACAAACCCAAACATAGGTAATTAAAAATATTATTACTACCTACTAATTTTAAACATAAATAGGGTTATTAGTTATTAGTACTACTGCAGCGGCCAGCAAAAGAGGCATTGATGAACGAAATGAATGAACAAAAGTAGCAGAACAAAAGTTGTTTGTTTTAATGTACAGACAGAATATACCTCTAAAAGCACGCTGACTAAGTGATTAACCCTGTATAAATATTTGTAAGCTGTTAAGTACATTTAAAAAAAATATATCATCATCAGCCTTATAATAGTCCACTGCTGGACATAGGCCTCCCCTAATGAGTGCCATAGCGCATATTTTACTAGTTATCATATAATTATATAATAACTAATAAAAGTTTGCATTCTAGGGAAAATTGCAACTCTCAATATTTGGCAACACTATTTACGACAATAATAGACCGGACAATTTATTCAATTATCAATTAACACAACATCTAAATGTACTACTTACGTATGAAATGTGATCCCATCTTGTTTTTTTTTTAGCCCAGCTGAATTTTTACACGTTGGGACGACACAGGAAGGCATAATTTAATTAAATCTTGCAGCGGTGAAGCGGGTCACGCGCGATGAGTGACTAGTCGCGTTCGCGTAAAACTACTCTATTTTAGAGTAGTTTTTTAGGCTTCAGTATTGGGCGCGTTAACGGCTTCTGGTTCTTTCTGTATTCTGAGGTAGGTACATATGGGTAGGTATATGTATAGTAAAAATTTAACGACATTATATAGTTGTGGGAAGTACTAAGTAGTTCCTGAGAAATGGTGGACTTTTTTCTTAGGAATTTTAAAATGGCTAAGTAGTATCTATCCTAATCCAGTGGTAAATTTTTAGTTATAGTTGTAGTAACGTTGAGCGAAGTATTTATTCAAATAGAGGTTCTTTTAGAGAGGTTATTCACACTGATATATTTTTGAAAATAAATGGGATTGTTTTTAAGATTAGTGGACCAGTTTCTGGACAGTGTAATTAGAATAGAATTGTAATTGAAATAAAATAGAATTGTTAGACAAACATATAAAGTTGGTGAAAAAAAAAACATTTTATAATGGCAAGTAATCTCACTAGTCCCACATTTTTTCTCGTTGAATATTTTTTATTCATCTATTCCAATGAGTTTTAATTACCACATTTGTCCCTTTGTCTATCGCAACATATTTTTCAGGAAAGCCCTTGTAATAAAGGTATAAGATGAGGTTGCAAAAAATATTTTGTAGTAAGAGTCCTTGAAGTCACATTGTGCTGCTCTTAACTCTTGTAACAAATTAATCCACTAAAACGAATACTACCAATATCTGGTAGAAGCGTAATTGGTTATAATAGTTCAATTCTGGAGGCAGCAACAAGACATTAGTCAGTACGCCAGTCAAATTGCCCGCTCCGCTTGATTACAATTAACCAGCGGGCTGTAGCCGACGGCCGCTCCCTGCCTAAGGATCATCATGTGAATTTAGTACCAGGGAGTTATTATCAAAACAGGAGACAATCATACGAGCTGTTACCGAAAGTGGTTTATTGTAATAATAATATATCCTCACGCCTTCCCACAAGGGTCCCCGAAGGGGTAGGCAGAGGTGTATAGGTAATACCCACACACCCACTTTCCGCCAGAGGTATATTAGGTGCCAACGTGACAGATGGCGAGTCCATCGCCGTTATTCAAGCACGACTATACATACGCCTTTGAATTTCTTCTCAGACGTATGCAGGTTTCCTCTCGATGTTTTCCTTCACCGTAAAGCTCATGGTGTGACTAATGGTTTATTGTGATATACAAAATAAAGGAGAGAAGTGTGCGGCAATGTAATTATGTATGTTTTTAGACCGAGTGGTTTCAACAGTCCTCTGAAAATCTAAATTCGAAATTTGAACCACGGAGGCATGAGTTCTTCGGATATTGATTACTAAATGAATTATCACACCACGAGTTATACGATTAATGAAAAGGAGCGAATTCAAAGACGTACGTTATGAGCGTTTGACGTGCTTGATCTTGTCGTGCTGGCAATGTATTTTCGGCGAAAAGACAACCGTTACCTACAAACAGGGATAATTGTGGGAGAGTATGAATGATTCTTAATAAGAATAAAAAAAAGTATATATAGATACATAGCATCACACTGAGTAAACAGAGAGAGTAGAGCGCCAGTACTCTCTAGGCATACCTCTTTCGCTTCGTCCACATTCAACAGTCTCTTCATACACGCTCGCCTGTTTCGAGCACTCTTGACGTTCCCGTCCTTGAGTGTCCGATCGATTTGATCTAGGAAGTTGGAATGTGGCCTTGCTCTGCCTCTTCTTGCACACAGTTGCGCTTCGTACATCTGTTTCGTCAATCTTTCTTCACTCATCCTTTCTATAGGTATGTCCAAACCAACGTAAATTATGCTTTTCTTTATTCTTACAATCACAGCCTCGTTTACACCTGTTGGTTTCCGAATCTTTTCATTGCGCATTCGATCTGAAATACGTTATGCCGCACATTTTTCGAAGGGATCGCATCTCAACTGCATTGTGCAGCTACTCGAGCATTCTTGCTCAGACTTTTACTGCCCATCAACGCCGACATGGTCCCATTCTTTACTTTATTATCCATCTTTCAATGTCTTTTTCATACTTCCCATCTCGTATGAACATGCTTCCTAGATATACATATTAATCCACTTGCTCCAGAATTTTCCTATTTAGTCATATAACAAGGAAATTAAATGGATTTATTAAGCATTTAAAAGGAATCTTAATTTTTTTGTTATTGCCAATGTATTATTATGTTTGTTGAAGATTTTTTTTTGTATCGGAACATAAATGAACTAGAGCTGAATTATAAAACACTGTTGCGCGCGCGTGTAATACGAATTGTTAAGAGTGATATAGTCCAATAATAAGCAAATAGTATTTCTACTTCATATTAGAATAGCGGCCCAAAGTGCAGGGCTGTGATATCTCGAGACCATTCTCTCAAGATTGAACTTTGGCAGGGATTTGCTTTGCGACAAGGAAGTTATTAGGAAAGCTATGTTACTGTATGAGAATATGTGTCAAGTTTGGGAACAGTTTGCAAATAATCGTCTACATGTTAATGAATATTTATGCTATATTATTGCTTTCATTTCGTTCGAATTCTCTTAGATACAGTTTTTATAACAAACATAAAGGCAAGCTAGGCAAGCATTTTATGGGAATTTTACACACGTTAAGAAAGAAACTACAATAACCTTCAATAACCTATTGATTTCTTGTATACACTTTCACGATATTAGACGACTAATTACAAAGGAATCAATGAAATTGTTTAGCTTTGTGCCGAAAGCAAACATTAGGTGAGCGCAAATGTTGACCCGTATAGCTCACCCAACAAACTGATTAGCTTAAATGGCTACATAACATACATACGCCGTAAACTGTGTATAGGGACATAAGTGCAGGTCCTTGACAGAGGCCATACACAGATACAGGAAATCTGACGTAATCCCATAGCAAATATGTTACCGAGAAGCCGGCAGTAAATACTCAAATCAGTTTGATTTATTAGCTTAAGCCGACATACTCCGATAGCTATTTGGTTTTATGAATTAGGCATTCGAGGTAAATATATGTTTGTCTATATGGTGAGAAAACGCAATTGGCTATGAATTTTCTCTTGAAATCTCTTTGTTCCTAAAACATACGCTACCAGCATTTTACAAACCTAACGTAGATAAGGCACACATTCTAAAGCTTTTGTTCGTAAAATGTTTTCATATATGGAACTGAAGATCGGGCGGCAATCTCTCAAAAGTTGCTAAAAATTGTTGAAGTTTATCAGAATTTGTATGACATTTGCGTACTAGCATGAAATCAGGCGAAAGTCTAGCAAAGGTGACAGGAAGCGGGGTGCAGCAGAGCGTGG
Organism: Drepana arcuata; assembly: GCA_016069955.1. Taxonomy (NCBI): domain Eukaryota; kingdom Metazoa; phylum Arthropoda; class Insecta; order Lepidoptera; family Drepanidae; genus Drepana; species Drepana arcuata. The sequence continues at coordinate 25,030 of JACCPG010000261.1, forward strand.
CGAGTGGCGCTGACTCAGGATCGGAGGGTAGTACTACTTGAATTCGAAAGCCTTCCTGTCTATCTCATTTTTTTCCAATCAAATCGAGTTTACTAGAAAATAGAATGTACTCGAAGCCGGATGAAGTACGGATGAAGACACATAAATGTTCATGAAGAGGAAGATCCGTAATTTTCACTCGCAGTACCTACACTCTTATGAGGGGGTGGACTGACTCAGCCTAACGTAAGTGTTTACTTACAATTACAAATTAGATCACTTAATTCGGTATTTGTACATAATATAACTTTATATTATCAGACACAACTATTAAATATGAAACTAAAAGTGTCAACATAATTATACACATATAGGTATAAGACTAAGAATCCTACAAAGGGACTTCTTACAGAAGAAGCCTTAAAAAGCAGGATCTGTCATGCAACTCGAAGAGTACCTCGAACGATATTTCCACGAATGACTAAGGTTCGAGAGTTGCGGTGTTGCGCCGCGAATAAGCGATTTGGCACATTGCGCCCGAAGCGGGCGGGTGGTCGCGGTATAATTACGTACCTACGAAATGTGAGCTGTCGTTTAAATCTTACACTGCTTAAATTTGAGGCAAACTTCCCCGGGTCTCTATTATTAATTTAATTTTGTTCGCAGTCGCATGATACGAGAATTCTTACTACATATATAATAAATACATACATACTCGTTCATAAATGCACGTCTCCACAAGGTTCCCGAAGTAACTACACACTCTTTTCGCCGGATGTCAACATGAAAAATTGCGAAACTATCACCGTTTTTCAAGCACGACTTTACAGACGTCTTTAAATTCCTTCTTATTCGTATGCAAGTTTCCAGTCGACGTTTTCCTTCGCCGTAAAGCTAGTAGTGTGATTATTCACTGTATAGAACAACTCACTGGTACCTACAGTGTGTGTAGTTATTATGCACTTATAATACAAGAGAATCACGACAACTGCGTGAATTGATACTTCGTAGATTCGTACCTACACAAAATATATAATTATAGATAACGATCAACGTTTTCACGTATTGAATAGAATGTTCCCCATTATTCCGGAGAATAAAGTCGGAACCGGTTTTAATGAGCTCCATTTCCGAATTTATTCACAGAAGCTGAAATATAAGAGCTCAAGGACGAGCCGTCTATTGGCCGAACGCATTAGACTACCAAAGCTGAACAATTTAATGACGATTGACTATTCATACCACATTCGAGCGGTTGACCGCTTCGTTCTACTCTTGATTTAGAGTCTAATTATTCTGCGATCTCGGCCGTTGCGCACGCCGCCAGGGTCCGTAATGAGACGCCAAGGGGAGGCGAAATGCAAAATGTTGCAATTGCATTTCCCCGTCAGAAAAACAGCTTGCACTAGCAAAAATAATTAAGAGTATTAGTGGAGCCGGCGAACGGAGTGTCGCGCCGTAAATAGTCTGCTAAATACCCACCTACATTTATTGGCGCGGGGACTTTGGGAAGGCCACTGTAATGGCGGAAACAATTTTGCCTTTTAAAATACAGCTTTTGTATATAAATGTTACTCAACGTGTAAATAACGTTGGACTTTTCGGCTTTACATTTTATTTATTTTATGAATTGGGTGCTCGGTATAAGAACTAAACTACACTGAATAAAGGAGCATATTTGTAAAAATCATGCCGAGCATAGAATGAGAACTAAAAACACTTTTACTATATAATTTGCTTTGAAATGAATTCCGTTTTGGCACCGTGACAGATAATGCGTAATTCCTTAACATGATACTTGGAGTTTTTTTCAGATACGGCTTCCTCATAGTGCTATTCTTCGCCGAAGTGCTCTTAACAATAGTGTACATGTGTCATGTAAATACGTCTGTTGAAAAGACAGAGCGGAGACTTTAATCCATATTCCAGTATGACTTGCAGGTATATTAAACCACACGGCCATACGAAGTAGTTCAACGTTTTGTAGGCTAGTTCAATTTCCATCATCGATTGTGTTACCCGGTCCACATGAATGTCGTGTCACGTGACTAGCCTTCGTCTATCAGACAACATCAGCACTGTAGGGTTGAGTGCGGTCCCCAGGACCTAGGCCCACACCCTACACTGATTCCCGATGCATCATTTGTCGGCTGTCACTGCGATACTTGACGACGGTTCTTCGACCGAAAAAAAGATAATCTTCCAATTAAATTGAACCACTGCCCGTGAAATTGTTTACCGTTTGAGGTAGATTTTTTCAGTTTAACTACACAACGGGCCTCGCTTCCATATCTACATTGGAGGGCAATTTTATGGGTAATACACATAGTTGGTTAATACATAAGGAAGATAAGCTTTTATATAGCTACGACACGCCCACCTCCTTGGGCTATGTAGCCGAGGCTTCATTCATAGGCAGATTAGGTAGTTGCGCAACAATGCGGAAAATGTATTTCAAAAATAAATCTACCAATAACCTCCGAGTAAATTATGTATATACCTATTTAACCAACTACAAGGTTGAAAAAGAAAAACCTACTCGTAGATGCTGGTTGGCCTCTTCGAGATAAGTAAGAACTGTAAACTATTTTTTTTCTTTTTTAATACCCGCCTCTGAGATATACATTTTTATTTAGATTACATAAGATAGAGCCGTGGTAGCCGAGTCGTGCGAGTAGTTTCCTGCAACACAAAGATTGCAAGTTTGAATCCCGACTGTACCAATGAGTTCTTCAGTACATAAGTAGAGTTATTAGTCACACCACGAGCTGTACGGTGAAGGAAATAATCGAGAGGAAACCTGCATACGTTTGAGATGAAATTCAAAGATTAAAAAAAAAATTCAAAATTCAAATTCAAAAATTCAAATGTCGTGCTTGAATAACGGCGACGGACTCTTCATCTGTCTCGTTGGCACCTTAAATATATCTCTGGTGGAAAGTGTGGCTATATATACACCTCTGCCTGCCCCTTCCCTTATGGCAAGGCATGAGGATATATTATATTATATTTGTATAGAAAATTCAGTGGTCGAAAATAAGACCCAATAGGTTATGGTCTAACAATACCAGTCAAGAGTTATAACTAGGTTTCAAAGCGAATTTGCGGTCCAATCCGCAGATATCGAAATCTACTATTGTCGCTAAGACATACGATATCCGTCTCCAGATGTCTCAAGCTTGATGAATTGATAGTGTAACAATAAAAAATCAACCAGCGTACGTAGGTACTGACGTATTGGATTTTCCATGCCCGGATACATTTTCCGTCGTAGCTTTTTGTGAAGGCGTACTTGTATTAATACTATTTCGCAACGTTTGTACCCAACTCCAGTGCTAGACGTAACTACCTCCATCCCTATATCAGTATTGCGTGATTTATTTTAGTGCCTGCTCTAATTCGGTACATTTTATATTGTATAAAGCCGTGGTGGCCGAGCGGTTCGAGTACGAGTACTTGAAAGAGGAAAATACCAGACCAGCCCAGCTCCCTTGCTCGCGATCCAGCAACGCCCTAAGCCGAGGTCCGTATCCCACAGGGGGTGCCCTTAGCTGTGTTGCTTAGTACTAAAGTGCCTGGCTGGAGGCCTAGGTCTCGCCATTGCCCGGTTAAGTAGCAAAAGTTCCCGGAACTCACGCTACGAGAGACAATACAAAAAAAAATAAAAAAAACTTGAAAGAGGTGTAATCTAGATATATATATCGATAGGTCTAGAACTGGCGCTCTAATTTCCCTGCCTACCCTGTGATGAATTCGGCGTGATGACATGTATAGCTATAACTATATTTGACTACCTATTTTAGATATCCTATTTTTATTACAAAGATAGGTACAGTCCAATTCAATAAAAATATATTGGAAGTAGGAATACAGTAATAAATGTGTCACAAACTAAATAGAAGATGCTACAAAATGTTCCACAAAGAGATTAGCAATGGAATTCCTTTACCTACTTTTTGATGTCCACAGATAAGGGTCTACTGGTATCGTGATTCTGCCTTCACGACAGGAAAGCCTTTTGGTAACGTGTGAAGATGTACCTGTTCTTATATACCCATGGTTTCACTGGTATAGGTATTTTACCTGGAATAACGCATGGCTGTATTAATCCTACCAATAAAATATCTGTGCCAAATTTCATCCTTGTGTATAGGCGCGATTAAGTAACAACACATTAAGCAAACATTAGCTTTTATTATGTATCTATTAGTAAGATGGAATAAGAATCGCTGTCCCACTTACCTAGGCAAGTAATCGCCGTCACTTTGCAATTTATTAAATAAATAACAATGAGTATGCATATGTATAAGATAGATAACAGAAACATACATTACATACTAGATGTGAATTATGTATATATATGAAATATACATAGAGAAGAGCATGTAAGAAGGGAATGATGAAAGTGGACGAAGCGAAACAAGTATGTAAGGATCGTAGCATGTGGAAAGAAGTGGACTCTGCCTTCCCTTACGGGAAAGAGGTGTGTTTATATGTATGAATGTATGTAACATTAGTGGAAGATTGCACACTTACACTCTTAAACTATATTGAAATATTGTGGGGCGCGTCTTCGTGGATGGCACTATCTATAACATTGTATTGTATTTAGAAACCTACATGAATTCATATATGTCCAAACCGACATAGCATGCGTTAATATACATATATGTAAATATAGATTGGCATAGGAGCAAGCAGGTTAACACAGACATCAATACAAACACCTTGGCTCCGGCGCGGCTGGCGGGCGTCCAAACAGAGAGGACGGACCATTTGCTTCATTTGGCAGTCATTCATTGCATGGCAATACCACGTTTGTCAAACCATTGAATTATTAATTTAATTGCTGGCTCTCATTTTACCTCTCTACTTGCATCGGATTAATTAGGTAAAATACTCACGCCTTTCCACAAGGGTCCCCGAAGGGATTGTTATAGGTGTATAGGCAATACCCACACACCCAGTTTCTGCCAGAGATATATTTTAGGTACCAACGTGACAGATGGCGAGTCCATCGCCGTTTCTAAAGCACGACTATACATACATTATACGCCTTTGAATTTTTTCTCAAACGTATGCGGGTTTCCTCTCGATGTTTTCCTTCACCGTAAAGTTCGTGGTGTGACCAATAACTGTACTCAGGTTAAAAAAACTCATTGGTCGGGATTCGAACTAGCAATCTTTGTGTCGCAGGCAACTACTCAAACCACTCTGCCACCACGGCTCCTTAATTACGTACCTACTTAAAACCGGCCCATCAGTCGAAGTCTAGAGAAAACTGGCGGTCTACTGTTCTGGTAATACCCTGTGAAAATATCAATCTAATACGATGTATGTATATTTCATAATTTTACTAACTTTTTAGCCTCATGTCGCGGGTTCTATACCCGCTAGGGAACATATTTGTGTAATCAACACAAAATCATGTCGCTAAACTACACAGATATCATAAACTGTCTGGTTATGAGACTCAATCTAGTTATTTATTAAGGAAAGCACAACTTTATTCCTATTTTCTCCAACAGATGGCTGTTATTTATTTGTAAAGTAACTTTCTTTGTGTCAAAATTGTTAGATAAAATCGAACAACTTTTTGATCAGAAAAAGTAGATTCGCCGGAGCTGAGACTTTATATATCCTACCCAGCTCCAATAGAGCAAGCTTTTCTTAAGTACTTGGCATAATAAAACAGCTGATTCAAACTTGAAAAATTACAATGAAATTGGACCAAATTGAACACAACAGTTTGCTGGAAGATAATTAAGCTCTCTCGTTATTAGATGACATAATATACTATTATTTACCGAAGTGTACCTACTGAAATATTATTATTATCATTATGTCAGGTGTAGTGAAACAAATAGTAACGATATAATGAAAACATTTAATGAGAATCAAATATTTTGCCTACCTAATACAATAAAATGTGTATAGTAATAATCTTATCGTGTGGAATGCATCATCGATAGAATACGTGCCTATTTCGCTTTCGCCACCCTTAACTGTTCGCCTCTGCCATGTTCTCACTTTTATGCCTTACTTATTAGATTGCTCTACTACTTTTTTTATAAGTAATACATGTTTATTGGTAATAAAATAAATATTAATCTATGAACACTGGATATGTATATTATTGCTAAAAACGTTTAACATTGCTAAATTTTAAGGTACACTTGAAATATCCCCATCTATACAAACCGAAAGTAATCATTAACAATTTCATTACAGAACTTACAATATATTTACAGAATGTATCAGATATAGGACAGTTGCTCAAATATAGAATCTATCCAAGTTTGAAATGAATATTAATATACATAAGTGAATATAATTTTTCTATCTTTGGAGCTATTTGTTTTATTGTATCGTCATGAGGATATATTCACAACACCAACTTCTAGAACAAACTGTTATATTTTCTGATACAACTTGTGTATGTTTAACACTGAAATATTAATATATATACGAGTATATTAATATATAAAGTGAATATATTTTTTCTATCTTTGGAGCTATTTGTTTTATTGTATCGTCATGAGGATATATTCACAACACCAACTTCTAGAACAAACTGTTCTATTTTCTGATACAACCTGTGTATGTTTAACACTGAAATTTTCAAACGATATAAAATTTTGGTACTTATGAGATTAAGAGCTATAAAAGTTGCTCAAAACCTGATCAGAAATACTAAGCATTATTATATTTATCTGAAACCATACATACATATACATTTAGATGACAACGTGACAGATGGCGAGTCGGTCAACCCTTCCCAGGCACGTCTTCATATACCTCTGAGTTATTTTTCAAACGTAGTCAGATTAATTCCTTCGCTGTAAAGGCTTTGGTGTGATAATTCGGTGAACTTAAGTTTAGAAACGTTCATTAGACACTGACTTTTGAATCTACGATCTTTATATTATAATCTGTGGACTCTTGAACCAAATAACCACGACAGCTCTTAAGCTTAAGTTTACTTCCTACATTAAAACTAAGTAAGTAAATAAGGTGTATGTAAATTCAATTTACTTTTATATGGAAGAGAAAAGACAAAATAAAAGCATGGAGGCCGTTGTGATAACCACATTAACGAATTAATGAATGGATCCACGTTAAAATTTAACTATGCTAAGTGTCAATAAATATACAATACATTAAATCTCATAATAACCCGACTTCCCCCAAATCGTGTCCTACAAAGTATATTTGTCCTAATTCTTAATAATATCAACAAATAACATTTTGTACGAACATTCAGGTAATTTTAAACAATCACCTTCGCACTTATCACAATTTCGATTTAAGCTAACGTGATTTAAATTCTTTGGCACGCATTTCATAGAAACATCCGCAGCCTATTCGAGGATATATATTTTTAATAGCTTGGATCACAAATTCACCGACTTCTTAGCAACCGGCACCCTTGAAGAATTCGTGTACAACTTCCTGAACAACTCCTGAATATTGTTGTCAGGAAATAGATTCGTCAATGCAGCTGAAACAAGATTGATTATCAATATGGCTTGACCTGTATTTTTATTCGCTATTTGACTCCGCGTCTCTCCAATGGCAGAAGATTTTTATTCATCTATTTATTTAGTTTTTATAAACTTTAATTACACAAACTTTGGAGTTCGGCACAATAGGTGGCAGTATTCATTACTCCTTACACGCTATACCTTTTTCTGAACGAATTAGTCCGTTCGAATTTTACAAATGCCATTAAGTTCAGAAAAACTTAATGGCATGTTGGACTCACAAGATATGAGAACTTTTCTTAAGAGATTACAAATTAAGACGTTCAAAGTATCTGATTAACAACAAAAGTGACGATCCTTGTTTGGTACACACTTTATTGGCAGAGAAGCTGAATAAAATTAAGTGACGTACCCTCGAGTAAAACAAAAATAAGTCTCCGATTAATCTCTTCAGTTTGAAACAAATCGAACACTGTTAGTAGCCCGCGGCGAGCTGTGTCTGATCCCACAATGTGCCGAAGGTCATCTGGAAATAAAAAATATTCTGTAAATAAATAATAATAATAATGTATATATACATATATTTCTGGAATTCTCTCCCTCTCTCTCTCTCCACCTGAAACTTGGTGTGATGATAGATATGGATAAACAACGCTTGTCGTTTTTACGACAATTTAATAAGTATGAAAATTGAGATTTTACTCTCATCGTCAATTCATGTTATTCATGGTTTTAACGCATGGTAGGCATATGGGAGCCCTTACATTATATGTCACATAAATTACTATATATACATATAAAATGGTACCTGAACAAACAGACAGCAAGGCAACTTTGGCGGCCACTCTCGTCCTGGCTTTAGTTGCCCAATCTCTATCGGCGTAACTCGAATTGTTTCTATTCGTCAACCATTGTCTAAAACGCAAACAAACGTGTCTTTAACACCTCCAACGCATCTGGTAGTTTTAATGACAACTAAGTAGTACTATTTGTTCAGTAAAGTCGAACTCATTTATTTATTATTTAAATTTCTTAAAAATATATGTGACGTTGTGTGTGAATAATTTGAATGTTATTTTTACACACATCTGATATAACTTTTGTATCTTGGCTATGAACAAATTGTCTTATTAATAAATATAACATGTCAATTTAATAAATATAGTACAGTGATTAGTCACAACACGAGCTTAACGGTGTAGGAAAACATCGAGAGGAAACCTGCATACGTCTGAGAAGAAATTCAAAGGCGTATGTATAGTCGTGCTGGAGAAACGGCGATGGACTCGCCATCTGTCACGTTGGCACCTAATATACCTCTGGCGGAAAGTGGGTGTATGAGTATTACCTATACACCTCTGCCTACCCCTTCGGGGACCCTTGTGGGAAGGCGTGAGGATATATATAATTTAATAAATAATGAAGTTTGATAATGTTCATAAAGATATCGGGGCAGCTTTGACTGTTCTGTTAGCATCAATACTTACTTGAAAGTCTTCAAATATTGAACAACGTTGCGGGGTGAAGTCAATGACGATACTAGCTCCAGTACTTTCCTGTAGAAAATAAAAAACACGTTTTTCAACTATTGCTTCCATAGGTATGAAACTTGGTCAAAGTATTAACTTTGGCATGATGTTAATTTAGAATAAAATATAATAAAAACCTTAGCCACAGCAACGCGTGGCCGAGTCTGCTAGCAATAATATACCTAATTATAAATATTGTATCAACATTATGAAATGATAAAATAATCACTTTACGATTTTCAATAAATACATCCGAATTTTTACGATAGTAATATTTTTATTCTATGTGTTGTTTTTTTTTTTATTCAATACATACTTATTAACTCTATCAGCTATCAGGGTCCTGAGCGGTGCGAGAAGGCGTCGTCGCAACCATAGACCCCTAATTCCCAGCACTTCTTCTAGTAATTTCAACGCCACACTCTCATCGCCATCCTTAAAAAAGTATATACATATTGCGTATTAACTTTACCTACCTGTAATTAAAGATACTCTAATTACTATTATTTATTAATATAAAAATACCATTATATCACTTGCGATCAATGAATATGATATCTACAAAACATACTTTAACATAAAGAGTTACATTCAAAGAGTTTCATACATGTTAATTCGACTTAATCTTGGACGGAAGGCTAGCCCTGCATTATATGCCGATATAACATATCATCTGACCTATCCTTCAATTTTCCATCAGACCTACCTCAGTACTACAACTAGTCTTTGAGACAATTAACTGTCGGATTTTTATATATAAAAAAAAAATACGAGAAAGACGAGAAAGATTTATCAGAATTATGTTAACATCATCACTTGAAGTATAATATACTAGCTGTCCCGCCCAGCTTCGCCCTATCTTAGCTATCCTATCTTTTAAGTTGGATCAAACTGCACACGGTGTGCAAATTTGATTGAAATCGGTTAAGTAGTTTAGGAGTCTATCGCGGACAAACAACGTGACGTAATTTATATATATTAAGATAAGTAATTGTACTCACATCTTGTCCATCAGAGGAGTTACCACTTTTGATACCGTCGTTGTAATTCTCACCGCTTTTCCCTTGGAATACTTTAGATATACCTGAAATACAAAGAATATTTTACTCTTCATATAATGACTGTACGAGCCTCATCGTTCTCTAATAGAGGCCTCTCATCACGCCATACGGAATACCAAAATTATTGCAACACAACTACAAAATTCATATGTACAGAGCAGATGACAAGTTCCTATCCATCCCGATATGAAATTAAGTAAGCATGTACTATATCGAATTCATAATTAACTTAAAGATTAAAGAAATTGAATTAATCTTGATTTATATCACTCGATTAATTAAGCCGTGGTGGCCGAGTGGTTCGAGCAGTTGCCTGCGACACAAAGATCGCAAGTTCGAATCCCGACTGTACCAATGAGTTTTTCTGAACTTAAGTACAGTGATTAGTGACACCACGAGCTTTACGGTGAAGGAAAACATCGAGAGGAAACCTGCATACGTCTGAGAAGAAATTCAAAGACATATGTATAGTCGTGCTTGAGTAACGGCGACGGACTCGCCATCTGTCACGTTGGCACCTAAAATATATCTCTGGCGGAAAGTGGGTGTGTGGGTATTACCTATACACCTCTGCCTACCCTTTCAGGGACCCTTATGGGAAGGCGTGAGAATATATTATATATATATTATTATATGAATTAATCATTGACATTTGATTGTTTCAGCAGATATTATCGAATTATAGTCTTAAGTATGACTACAATATGCAAGTACTTACCATCCATGACTCCATCAACGGTATTCGCAAACTGATCGGGCATATTTTTCAGCGTCCTCATCCCAGCCCGGAGAGAATTGACTAACAGAGCGTCAATCTGCGAAGTTAAAAGGTTATATTGCTCTATTGGGACGAAAACAAACAAAGTTATCTTGACCTTAGTAAAGCCAACTTTGAATACAAGCTCTTTGAGCTTGAGTACAAGCTAACTTTGTTTTTTTTTTATTAAACACCATTGTCTGCCATAAGATAGCATCATCTGTGATGACACAACAGATTTCCTACATGAGTACAGAATCTGTCAACATGGAGGGTTAGGAGAAAGAGGAAAGTTTTGATTTTTGCTGTTTGTTTGTTACGATTTATCTCAAATACTGATTTAAAAAAATCCTCCATTGTCATTCCTCCATTATCAGTGAGTAATATGCTATATTTATCCCCGTATTCCTTTAGATGAATAAAAAATATAAATACGAGAGTTTGTGAGAATGTCGTCGTCACTAGACCGTCGAATTTGAAATCGTAGTGTCCCCTCAATAGACTGTCGAATTTAAGCCAAAGCACACCTAAGTCGAATTGAAGTCAAACCTGATTACATCTCATAGTTTATCAGTTAATGATATCGAACTAACTGTATTATTCTGTTTCTCAGCTTGGTTCTCCGGACTGAGAAAGCCTCCCAAATACTCTTGTGACCAGAGCGCCATATACTTGGGTTCCCTCGCGAGGTTGACCAGGCTTTGGAGGTAATTGTTTAGCATCCTCTTCCGACTCTCCAACACCGTCCGTGACGTGTTCTGGAATGTTTTCTTTGCTGGGAATGGCAGGTTACCCAAATCTGGCCACTGAAATCATGTTACAATATGATAGAGAGCTGATATATACGCGAGACAGGTATACATTTTTTCTATACAACAAGAGTGGCAATCAAGCATACGGCCCACATGATGGGAAAAGGTTACCGTAGCCTATTTACACTCACGATACCGAAGTATCACTTGCGCGTTGCCACTCTGTGTTGGGAGAGTTATAGTGTATTGGCAGCATAATGGGTTTAATCCCTCTGCTTCCAATATAATGGTAACAATCCTCACCCCTCCCCAAGGAGCTCATTACTGGAAACCTTATTCACCGCGTAGGAACACAACACAAAAAAAATGTTGTCTCGCCAGTCGGGCAGCTCCGAATTCGAACGGGAAACCCGTTATGCCCTACCTCTCTTAAAGGTCTATCTATACATAGGTACGCTTACCACGTACCACGTGGCGTACTTGAGAAAAGTCGACGTATGGTTAACCCTCTTCCTATCCCTTCCTGGGACCCTTGTAGGTAAGCATGACGGATAAGTGTTCTTTTCATTATTTTATATATAACGCCTGTTCACGCCTTCCCACAAGGGTCGGTCAAGGGTCAAGGGTGATCAAAACTTATTGTACTCGGGTACAGTCAAGATAAGAACTTGCTATATTTGCGTTGCAGGCAACTACTCGAACGGTTCGGCCACCAAGGCTCAATTAGTCGAGTGATATAAATCAAGATTATTTTACTTACACTGATTATACAACAAGTGCATTTCGGGATTAGATACTACGGTAAAGTGGGGATTCTTCTAATACGGGTTAATATAACTTAAAAGAAAAGATCCCAATCCATGACATAATTAAATAGAGAATTTATTATTATTATTAGATAGTATAGTATATTATTAGATAGATAGATATTATTATGCCGTGGTGGCCAAGTGGTTCGAGCAGTTACCTGCGACGCAAAGGTCGCAAGTTCGAATCCCGACTGTACCAATGAGTTTTTCTGAACTTAAGTACAGTGATTAGTCACACCACGAGCTGAACGGTGAAGGAAAACATCGAGAGGAAACCTGCATACGTCTGAGAAGAAATTCAAAGGCGTATGTATAGTCGTGCTTGAGTAACGGCGATGGACTCGCCATCTGTCACGTTGGCACCTAAAATATATCTCTGGCAGAAACTGGGTGTGGTGTGCCTATGCACCTATAACAATCCTTCGGGGACCCTTGTGGAAAGGCGGTAATTATTTTACCTAATTAATCCGATGCAGTAGAAGTGGAAATGAGCCAGCAATTAAATTAACAATTCCAATGGTTTGACAAACGTGGTATTGCCATGCAATGGTGGTACCAAATGGGCAAATGGTCGTCACTCTCTGTTTGGACGCCGCCAGCCGCGCCGGAGCCAAGGTGTTTGTATTGATGTCTGTGTTAACCTGCTTGCTCCTATGCCAATCTATATTTACATATATGTATATTAACTTGCATGCTATGTCGGTTTGGACATATATGAATTCATGTAGGTTTCTAAATACAATACAATGTTATAGATAGTGCCATCCACGAAGACGCGCCCCACAATATTTCAATATAGTTTAAGAGTGTAAGTGTGCAATCTTCCACTAATGTTACATACATTCATACATATAAACACACCTCTTTCCCGTAAGGGAAGGCAGAGTCCACTTCTTTCCACATGCTACGATCCTTACATACTTGTTTCGCTTCGTCCACTTTCATCATTCCCTTCTTACATGCTCTTCTCTATGTATATTTCATATATATACATAATTCACATCTA
>JACCPG010000261.1:39406-55012 GCA_016069955.1 Drepana arcuata
GGGGATTCTTCTAATACGGGTTAATATAACTTAAAAGAAAAGATCCCAATCCATGACATAATTAAATAGAGAATTTATTATTATTATTAGATAGTATAGTATATTATTAGATAGATAGATATTATTATGCCGTGGTGGCCAAGTGGTTCGAGCAGTTACCTGCGACGCAAAGGTCGCAAGTTCGAATCCCGACTGTACCAATGAGTTTTTCTGAACTTAAGTACAGTGATTAGTCACACCACGAGCTGAACGGTGAAGGAAAACATCGAGAGGAAACCTGCATACGTCTGAGAAGAAATTCAAAGGCGTATGTATTAGTCAAAAGTTGAGTAACGGCGATGGACTCGCCATCTGTCACGTTGGCACCTAATATACCTCTGGCGGAAAGTGGGTGTGTGGGTATTACCTAGACACCTCTGCCTACCCCTCCGGGGACCCTTGTGGGAAGGCGTGAGGATATATTATATTATTATTATTATAGATAGTGAACTAATAAATGACGAGAAAACATGTACTCAGTCGCCGCAGCTATTATTCCATATAAAAATATTTATTTATTTATATTTATTACCTTATCTTTAATAGAGGCATGCAGATCATAGAAATCGCTATATCTTCTATATATATGCCACACTTCGTTGTCAGCAAGACGCGTTACTGCTATTGCGTAAATGCCAAATGTTCGACCTTTATCTTGGACCAGAGCTGAAATGTCGAACGAAAATAAATTCACCTGTCTTGCTTCCAACACAAGAAATGTATCAGGTCATAATTGAATTATCTATACATGTATATTCATTAATAAATCAGGTTTGATGAGAATATAAACTGGAGGATTAACACTTCTTTTAAGTACATCACGGAAATCGGAAATATTGATAGTTGTCATAGGATTTTGTACTTTTATTATGATTGATAAATGTGTCATACATAATTGTACGATTAAGTATAAATTAAAAACAATCGAGAAATTCCTGTGAATCGCTTTAGAAATGGTTATATATCACCATAAACAAACAACATGGCGCTGATGCAATAAGTGATTATTTAGACGAGGAATATGAAAGTAATATCATTCTAATCACAGGTATGAGGAATTGTTGCCTCCTATTTGGTGTAGGTTTGGGTCCTATTTGGGTTGACCATTTTATGTAATACTAAATTAATACATACATACATACATATAATCACGCCTCTTTCCTGTAGGGGTAGACAGAGACCACGTCTTTCCACTTGCTACGATCCTTGCATACTTCTTTCGCTTCGTCCACTTTCATTATTCTCTTCATACATGCTCTTCGGCTTAGGGTACTCTTGACCTGACCTTTTTTCAAGACGTCCCTAATTTGGTCTAGAAACGTCCGTCTAGGTCTACCCCTTCCAACACTTTCATTCACACTCGCCTTATACACTTTTTTCGTCAATCGTTCTTCATTCATTCTCTCGATATGGCCAAACCATCTCAGCATACCTTTCTCAATTTTTGTCACTACATCTTCTTTCAGACCACAACGTTTCCTTATCTCACTATTTCTTATCCTGTCACTCAGTTTAACTCCTATCATACTTCTTAATGCTCTCATCTCAACTGCATTTATTCGGCTTTCATGCTTCTTCTGCCATACCTAACTTTCACTTCCGTACAATAGTGCCGGAACCAACAAACTAAATTAATAAAATAAATAATTTACCAGTTTCAATTATACAGGCTGATAAAGGTGAGAGTAAATTTTTCGCATTCTGGCTTATTTCCGAATGGGATAGCGATAGATTACTCGCGTTTGTCGATGATAAATTTGACGGACCTGTAAATTAACGACAAAATGTTTATGTTTAAATATTGTATTACTACAGATCAAACAACCGATATAAAAGCCGTTATTGTATTGATGAGCGTTTGTAAATCGGTGATATTGTTAATTGGGATTAGTTAAGCAGTCAGTGAATTGGTTCCAACACAATATTACAACCAATGTAATACAAGCTGTGTAGAGTTAAAGCAATATTCATGACTAAAAAGATGATGTAAAGGTGAAATCGTTAAGTAGAGCGACATAAAAGTAGGTACCCGCATTATCGACGTGATTCCGAATGCAAAAGACATACCTTTTTATTGAAAATGTAATATTTTAAACGTGATTATTAAATTGTAAATACAAATAAATCATAATACACAATAAAAACTTATAAAAATGCGTAATATACGAGTGTTTCCCCGAATAGATCCTCGAAGCCTGATAAGGACGATCTTCGTCTGGACTACAGCTTATCAATAGTTTTTGAGACATTTTTTATAACAATGTTCTGTCTATATCCCTATATCTATATCTATATCTGAGTCAGTGAAAAGAAACTGCACCAAACTAGGTCTCCACCTCTTACTTGCTTTATTTATAAGCTTTCGCTAATCACTCAGAGAGCTTTGAATTTAACACTAGAGACATAAGATTCAATTTCACTCAACTCCATGCAAGTTCATAGTTAAAACACTAACCTGCGCTCTCATTGATCATCCTCTGAGCAAAGTTTCCAACAATATCAGATCGAGACCGATTGTGTCTAGAACCAGGCACGTGCAATATGTCGCCTATAATGACAACGGACACGAGTTATTGACGAGAGCCCACAGGTGGGTTATGTTATACAGGGTGTCTAAATAAACAAAACTCTAAATTTCACAAGGTAAAATCATGAATATATTCTAATAATTTAATACAAAAATACTGATTTTCAACCAAATTTTTTTCGCATAAAGCATTGTATATTTCAGTATGTATCCTGTTTGTTTGGATCCCTGTATAATAAAAGCTGATTGGGTGACAGAATTGACATTGACCCTAATATATACACAGGTAATATACCTATTACACTAAGTCTATAATTCAGGGCTGACATATTCTATTGCTTTATACAGAAAGAGCACATTTTTTTTCCTCTTGTAAGAAGTATATATACCTAAAAACTGTAAATCAATGGTAAAGCACTGAATTACCGGCCCAGTGTATAGTTGGAGTGACGCCGGCGATATATTTTAACACACCTTTTATAGCTGCCCTTACGAGATACTTTAAATAATCTTCACAATAACTCTTAGTCATATGGAGACAGCATAAATAGCGGTTAGCGCGATAGAGTTTTGTCAATAAAGTAAATCTATGCCTACACTTTTGTAAGTGTGAATTATGTAAGTTGTTCTACACGCGCTGACCTAAATAAGTAGGAATCTCTAATAGTATGTACCTACTATGTTAGACCTTATATCAATTCAACACACAACAATTCTTCACACAACTTTAAAAAAATGCTAAGAAGGATATAAAGCGGATGTTACAGACCGATTGGATTATGTTTCTGGATTAAATACCATTGGGGTACATATGAATAAGTGGGAATTATTTTCGTGACCAACTAGTAAGTTGTAGCGCACTTTGTGGCGCACAATGTTAGGCGGTTACCAAAGACAAGGAACGCTTCCAATAGATATAATGCCCGCACTACTAAACTTTTACAAAGAGCTATGTGAGCATATTAATTAAGTGCTATAGTCCTGCCTCTTTCACACCATTGCGTCTTGGTGAGGTACGTTTTTAAAAACACATTTCTGTAAATTTACTCACCCCAGAACCACAAAATTAACCCCGTACCTTCATACGTCAATTGATATGATCATGACGAAAATCTTCACGACGTTACATGACGATCTTTGGCATACATAATTGTAGGACAACCCCCAAAATATAATCGGTCTGTAATCATACACCTTGTATAACTACACTAGCGTCTACCCTACGTAAATATCATACACATATAGATATATATCACTATGAGGTTATACCAAACGTATTGCATTTAGGTATTGTGTGGTTCTTGTTACTTGGCATTCTTCTCGTGAGGGATCGAGGGAACGTAGAGTATTTGTTCGGCAGGTCATACTTGTACTTGGATTTGAAGAACAACTTTGGCAACTGGTTAAGACACGTCTTCATTATCCTCTTGCATCGCTCTGGGGTGGTTGATGATTACGACAATGAGGGTTAGCAACAAGCGACGGGATTAATTTGACAACACGAATAAAATTTACTGGTTAAATCTGGTTATTTTCATACGTGGCGTTCAAGCAGACGGTCCACCACAGAGGCGGTGATCGTAGTCTATACATTAATAGGAGTATTACTAATTTCTAGCTGTTTTGACTTATTATTTGCGTTCAAAGGGCACCGCTGTTCCTTGCTGAATTCTGAAAAACCTTACCTATATGAACAATATACGACACTGAAGTAGCTATGATCAGTAAAGGACGTACTGCTTTTGGTAATTAACAACTAATTCTGTCTTACTTAGGTAGGTAGGCACCATCCAGGAATCTCGTGTAGAGCATGAAGTATCATTAACATCTAGTGCTCACCTGTATACTTCTTAGTATCGCTCCTCCCCTCGGGTCTGAATTCACTGGAAACAAGAATATATTTGCGATTTCAGACTTTACAGGCAATGCATTAAGATTGTTAATAATTTTACCCGTTTGTCCGATCAGCGTCTTCACCATCCATCATATAATCAGATTGCCAAGTCGGGTCATCCTATAACAATACGTTCTCATGATATAAGTAGTAGAGGTATGTAAGTCTAGAGAGAACTCTCTAGACTTACCTCTTTCGCTTCGTCCACATTCATCAGTCTCTTCATACATGCTCGCCGGTTAAGATTACTCACCTCAAGAGCATCGCATACACATTTCTGTACGTCATCGAAACACGCCACGGGGTTATTAGTAAACTCCTCTCCCTCTGTAGTTATTTTCCTCACAAGATCCGCGTGACAGTTCTCAGGTACACCCATTACTGGCGGTTTGGTCGGTGATAGGTATAAATCGCACAACTCGAGAGCCGAAGAACGAAGGTTATCTAGAACTGCTTTCGAAGTGTGCGGAATGTCTGCAATACAAGTACGTTATAGATAGTTCCATCCACGAAGACGCGCCCCGCCAACTTCCATTTTTTTGAAGTTTTTCTGAACTTAAGTGCAGAGATTAGTCACACCATGAGCTTTACGGTGAAGGAAAACATCGAACGGACGGACGTTTAAGAAGAAATTCAAAGGCGATGGACTCGATATCTATCACTTAGCATCTAAAATATATAACAGGCGTATATTTAAATGTATGAATGGCCTACCCCTTCGGAGACCCTGGTGGGAAGGCGTGAGGATATATATGTCTTTAGTAGTTATGAGAGCCGTGGTGGCCGAGTGGTTCGAGCAGTTGCCTGCGACGCAAAGGTCGCAAGTTCGAATCCCGACTGTACCAATGAGTTTTTCTGAACTTAAAGTACAGTGATTAGTCACACCACGAGCTTAACGGTGAAGGAAAACATCGAGAGGAAACCTGCATACGTCTGAGAAGAAATTCAAAGGCGTATGTATAGTCGTGCTTGAGTAACGGCGATGGACTCGCCATCTGTCACGTTAGCACCTAATATACCTCTGGCGAAAAGTGGGTGTGTGGGTATTAACTAAACACCTCTGCCTACCCCTTCGGGGACCCTTGTGGGAAGGCGTGAGGATATATTATTATTATATTATATATATTATCATTATTATTAGTTATGTACAGTATAATAGACTTTTGGCCAAAATTTTCTACTAGTACTAGTTGAAGTTGTGTTTTATATAGGGAAGAACCATGGAAGCGTTCAAGCGGTGGTCTAAACCAAGGAGTTTATCTTAGTTACCGGACCCACACCACGAGCTTTATGGTGCCGAAAAACAATGTGGATATATTATGTTGTCAAACTTTTTAACCGAAGTAAAAAGGGACTGTAAAATCATTGTTATAGAGTCCACTTTACCAGATTCATTGAGCTCAATCTCAAGTAAGTACTGAGTGTTAGACCTCCACGCAGCTGTCGCCCGTATGAACTTCAGAGATCTCGACACATCTTCCGACACCTTATCTACATTAGCTGTATTTGCTGCACCTGCAATTTTATAACAAATAATAAAATGATGTTGTAGGTTCTCTTAATCGACAACAAACATATTTTTTATCTGTATTCCCGGAGAAGACAAATATTCGTGCGTATGATAATGATTATTTTGTATGTATTTCTTTATGTAAAGTTATTTAGTAAATAAGTTCATCACTCATTAGTGCCCACAATACGTACAAGATTTTGTAGGTTTCTATCTCTTTCTGAGCGAAAAAAAACGTGATTTTGCTTAATCTTTGATTACCTATGTATTTCAGTAATAGCAATATATATATAAGTGATTTCAAGTCATGTTGCAGAAGTACAAGCTATGCATGATTGGGGCGGTGACAATTTGTATGAACTATTCCCAACGTCTTTATTACTTACTAGCTGTCCCGCCCAGCTTCGCCCGGGTGAAGCTGGGCGGGACAGCTAGTATGTTGATAAAACATCTTCGGAAATAATGCATTGATTTCGAACAAATTTTATTACCATAAAAAAGGTACCAATTCCAACCAGTAGTTCCTGAGATTAGCGCGTTCAAACAAACAAACAAGCAAACAAACTCTTCAGCTTTATAATATTAGTATAGATTTATTAATAGCTCTAAGATTTAAAGGTATGCTCGTAACGTTAGAAGTAATCCAAACATGCAAACCTTCTTGCGGTCCCAGCGTCGCCCTCCTAGCTTGTATTATTCTAGTCAAGTAATGTAAGGAAGATAATTTCTGACGATCTTGGAGTTCCCATTCTCCCGCACTATCTCTGGAATGCTGCAAAAATAAAGTATCTACTTGAACTACCCGAACGAATAATTAGAATTTGAGATAAGATAAAGGGTATTATGTTATGTATTTGATACAACTTCTTCGTAAATAGACAAATACAAGATCAATTAACTATTTTTCACGTGAAAAGAATCTTAATAGTCATGTGACAGGATAAGAAATAGTGAGATAAGGAAACGTTGTGGTCTGAAAGAAGATGTAGTGACAAAAATTGAGAAAGGTATGCTGAGATAGTTTGGCCATGGCGAGAGAATGAATGAAGAACGATTGACGAAAAAAGTATAAGGCGAGTGTGAATGAAAGTGTTGGAAGGGGTAGACCTAGACGGACATTTCTAGACCAAATTAGGGACGTCTTGAAAAAAGGTCAGGTCAAGAGTACCCTAAGCCGAAGAGCATGTATGAAGAGAATAATGAAAGTGGACGAAGCGAAAGAAGTATGTAAGGATCGTAGCAAGTGGAAAGAAGTGGTCTCTGCCTACCCCTACGGGAAAGAGGCGTGATTATATGTATGTATTTTTGAGGCACTATGTTCATGTATTTAAGCTATAATAATTTTATACTTACAAGCTTCTGTATATCTTTTTGAACCAATTCCAGAGTAGCATCTAACTCTTCAGCATCAGTACAACATCTTATGACTATTAGGAACAAGTCGGATTGCAAACAGGAATCACGACAACACTGGAAATAACATATATCTACAATTATTAAGTAATATAATAGATAAATAAATAAACTCTATTCTATGAAAAGAAATACTAGAAGAAACTCAAATACTAAAGAAGAACTAGGCAGTGTCTGTTCCTTTAAGTCTGATAAAAGTATCATTGAACTATGTATGTATCTTCACGTCTTCTCCAATGTTTTCTTGCACAACTTTTCAACCTCTCTGTGATATTCCTATTTATTAGAGATCATCAAATAGAAAAAATATGAATAATTTACAGTACTTACAGTTCTTACAATAGTCCTGTTAATATTGTCTGGATCACTTAACAAGTTCATGATAGGTCGTAGAACCACCGCCGACAACAGTTCAATCAGCAGTAGCTTCAGGGCGTGACATTTCCACGCTTCTTCTGGCGCGACGAGATACAACACCGCCTCCGACACTTCGCAAAGTAATTCTAGATCATAAAAAATATATGTTATTGTTAATAGAGAAGAGGCACTCTACTCTCTCTCTGCCATTACATGTGAGGAAGTCAACGTGATTATGTGAGATTTACTTGAAGCAATATGAATGTTTTACTTAGGAATCATTATAGATACTTTCAGTTAATAGAACCTTTTCTCACTCACCATATTCTTTTTCAGGATCCGTGCAAAATGTATCGCGACAAATCTCTCTCTTTTCCATAGCACATTCAAAATCGAAAAATATATCTTTCAGGGATTTACTATCAATATTCTCTGTACTACTATAAAATTTAGATTTTCCATATGTCTGGGCATCTGAAACAAAATAAAACAGATTTATATTTAAATTTTACAAGGCAAAGACAAAAGTAAGCTAACAGCATAAAGAATAGATGCCCTTTAAGAATCCCTTTCAAATTGATTGTTATTAGAGAGAAGATTAATAAAGTACCTGGTAGCCATGACAAATCAGTTTCACTCTTATTTCTTCTATGAATTTTCTTGTCCTCCTGTTTCTTTGGGCTTGGCTTTCCATTGCCATTACTCATTTCTTTGGCACTCATCAGATTTATGTGTTTCAGTCTCACTCGTGATTGCTTGAACAGTTTCAAATGAACTGTAAACTCCTCAGGAAATCTTGTTGAAAGGATATGGATCCAGTCAACACATTTCACCCTGGAAAAAACAAATATCTTGTTTATGACCAGGTAATGTTTTAGTGCTTGAATAATGCATAGAAATAAACTTAATTTCAATATTAAATCTAATCGATTCCACTGTTCCAAAATTCTAGAAGTAAGTAATACTTTTTTAAACTATTTACTGCATGCATTTAAGCCATGGTGGCTGAATGGTTTGAGTAGCTGCCTACCCAAAGATTGAAAGTTTGAATCCCAACTATAACAATGAGTCTTTCTGTACTTAAGTACAGTGATTTGTCACATCACAAGCTTTACAGTGAAAGACAACATTGAAAGGACACCTGCATGCAATGAGAAGAAATTCAAAAGACATATATATGTATATTTGTAGATACTTGAGTAATGGTTTTGGACTCGCCATCTATCACATTGGCATCTTAAAACATGTTTCTGGCAGAAAGTGGGTATGTGGGTACCACCTACACACTTCTGCATACCCCTTCGGGGACCCGTGTGAGCAGGCATGAAGATATATATAAATATTTACAGCAATCTAGTGGCAATTGTACTGTTTGCTTTAATAACTTATGCTGTTGTGACAAAGATTTATTGGACATTCCACTCATTATATCTGTACTGAAGAAATTGTATATAAATGTTTATTATTATTCTAAGCTCACCTATTAGCAATATTAGCACCAGCTATTAGCACCAAGCGTTTTATGGCATGATTAGTAAGCTCCTCGTCAGTTGTCAGCATCTCATACCACGGAGTCACATAGTCATTGATGATTATCATTATGATTTCATTTAAAAACACATCTACCGTCTCACTTCCTGTTATTCTGTTGTCAAATTTTGGCATTTGTGGTTCTTCTTTAAATAATTCCAGTACCTTAAAAAAATATATGCATCTTACTATATTTTTTATCATAGTATCAAAATGTGAAGCTCCTTAATGAATCAGCATAATCAGTGAGTAAAATTTTTTTATTAATAACCATATTGTTGCATTGAAAGGGTATTGAAAGGAATAACGAAAAAGAAATATTATTTTTTAAGTGGCATATCTGGCCCTCCCTAATAGAAGTAAATAAAAGCAGTCTATGCTCTTATGACATTAGAGGTAGTATTCGCCTTTGTCGACCTGTCAGAAATAAAAAGTTAATTATTATAATAATAAAATAATATATCCTCACGCCTTCCCACAAGGGTTAATTATTAATAATAAATAATAATTATACACATACCTTTGGTACTTGTATAGAGAAATTGGTTTGCTGTAGTGGATCATCAGGATAGTCTATGTCGATTGAAAATATATTTTTGTTGTTATATGAGAAATAGAGTATAGTAATTATTCTGTGAAAGGAGAAACATAATACTTAAGTAATAGATACTGTTTATATTCAGTTACACTCTGTATACATTATCAATTATTCAATACACATTGGAGATTCTTTTTTCCCAGAACAAATAAAGCATTAGAAACAATGGAGCTTAAATAGCCTCCTCCTATGAGATTTCACTCAAGCCCAGATTTACAGTGATCATAGAATATTTTTTCTGCACTAGAATGAAGATACTTAATTAAATATTTAATTATAATAAACTTTTTGTTTAATACACATCATTGCAATAGTTACTTACACTCAGGTTGCATACAAGTATGGGAATTCATAATAACCTTTGAACACACATTTAATATATGTTTGATAAAAGTGCAATGTTTGGTTAATTGTTTATTTGACATTTTATATTCACAGAAAGTTACTTACCCGATAAGAAAGGATACGCAAAACGTAACGAAAGTTAAGTACAGCCCAAAACCGAATAACCCTATTATTATAACGGAAACTAAGCCGACCCAACCGAGGATCCTCATAGTTATGGTTTTGGTTAATAATTAACAGTAAAAACGACAATTTATAATAAATAACAAAATAAAAGAGAAAACAAAGTTTATCGAGACTGACGATTTATTTTTGTAGGTATCTATCAATGTCACGTCAAATCTGAAAATGTCAAAACTAAAAATTTCGTTCAGTATCATATCCAACTTTTCTGACTGTAACTATATCAAGCAAAAATTTCGAAAACTGCAACAGCAACAGCAATAAATACAAACAGCGATAGTTCTGTTATTACATTGATTTACAAGTTGCTACAAAGCGCGTTTCCCTTGCCGATGAGTTTAAGACCTGTCTGTTGAATAGCATTTTCCATAGCTTTATTGTTATTGTTGTTTATGTATGATTTAACTGAGGCTAATAAGTCAGAGCCGTGGTCATAGACTACTGTTAACATATCATACTAGCCTTGGTGGCTGAGTGACTCGAGTTGCCTGCAACACAAAGATCGGTTTAATCAAAGACTACTATTTAATACTGGTTGAATCCCGACTGAACCAATGAGTTATTCTGAACTTAAGTACAGTGATTAGTCACAACACGAGCTTTACGGTGAATGAAAACATTGAGAGGAAACCTGCATACGCTAGGGAAGAAAATCATAGGCATATGTATAGTCGTGTCTAACAGCGGCGGACTCGCCATCTGTCACGTCAGCACCAAAAATATATCTCTGGCGGAAAATGGGTGTCTGGGTACTACCTATACACATACCTACACCTCTGCCTACTCCTTCGGAGACCCTTGTAGGAAGGCGTGAAGATAATAGGTCAGTGTCACAACAAGAACTGAGACATACACGTATGCTGGCGAATACTGGCTGTAATAAAACAAGGCGTGCGTAACAGCATTTTGATTTATTTGGAATACAACACAATCACATAACGGTTTATACAGTTGACGGTGACGTATCAAATTACAGGTGATATTTCAGGATCTATTGATTGTTAACTCCTTAGAGGAAGTGCTTGTTTTATTTGATACGCAACCTATTAACATAGTTCATAGTCTTGGAACTACCTAATAATACTAGTTTAATAATTTTATTGTCAAACATGTCAAATAAATAATATTAACGGCAGCGGCTTCAATGACGTTCTTAAATGTATAATAGATAATAAATTGCCATGAATAATTTTAAGAAGATTACAGTTTTCAAGATGTGGCAACACATTTAAACAAAAAAAAATTGAACTGGAGATTTTTTATTTAAGTAGCGACATTTGGAAAGTGCCATAATATATTATCTAATTATAACATTAATGTGCATAAAAATACAATTTTATACCTAATTATATCCAATTCCGTTTCGATAGACTATGCCATACATATGATGTTTTAATAAAAAATTAAATATTATTCGCAAAGTGGAGGTGATTTTATATACAGAAAATATAATTTAAGCTGTTTTCAAAGTGCAATTTTGGGGAAAAAGGATTAGTTAGGTTCTGAATCCTCCTTTACTCGGTCTTACATCTTAAAACGCTACTAGCGTTTTAAGGTTCCAAATTCGCAATCAAAAACAGCCAATTAAATAATAAATACAGAATGAGACTCTGAAATTGACGCCGACATCACCTCACACCATCTACTGAGTAACTGGGCCCATCCAATGCCTTGAATCTGCAGATGAATCGACACTAGTTGTGAAAATATCAGAAAAGAGACTATCCCATGTTACTAAGGCAAAAATAGGAATATAAGTATAGCATATTCATTTCAACAAAGATTAAGCACACATAAAATATGCAAGAAACATGAAAACACACGGTACGTAATACGATACTTTTGCATTCCATGCACTTTAACGATTTAATACAATTGGTTAACTATTAAACATAGCAGGTACATTAGTTTGCAGAACTTTTAGTAAGTAGTTTCGTTTTATACGTTGGAAAGGGAGATAGGAGCGTAGAAGTTTTAAGATAAAAAATATATGTGAAATTCGGTTCACGCTTTACTATTATACGATGCGATCTACTGAAAAGAACTCCACCCAGATACTCTACATACGTTGCCATACGGGTGGGTAATTTTCGTGAAATTCTGAAAACGAAGTATACAATACATCTTTTATTCCCTCTTTAAAAAACCCATCAACATAAGAACAGAATAGTTATGTCACTAGAACTGGATATCATCATCATTCCATATGATTTAGGTTTAGTTTCTGAACGAAACAATGCCAATTTTTATTTAAATAGTTTTACATGTATCTACCGCCTACATCACTTATTTTTCAGATTAATAAATTATTTTTTATCTATATGATTAGCACACACGTTTTACAACTCGGTAATTTCAAGCCAATTATTGCTTAATTAATTTAACAGAGCCTCTTTTTGTTATTCACCATGTGTTTTTAATGTAGCAGCATTTATTTGTCATGCAGTTATTTCTTCATTTACGTATTTCTGTCTGTTTTAAAAAGATTTAACCGATAAAAGCATACTTTTCATAAATGGTAATAACGACATTTTTTACAGTTTTTACAGACGCAACACATAAACTATCGCAGAACACAAGTGTCTATTCGTTATAGAAACAGATTGATATCAATAATATAGTCACTAAAAATGGATACCCAAATTAAACTAGCAAAATATTATAGGAATTCTACCTTCATTTTATATGCGCTTAGAATTCGACATTTGAAATACTTCATGGTTATTAAAACAAATTATAAATCAAAGGTAACTGGTAGCTATATAAAATGAATCTATAAGGTGTATTTAAATTGCCTTTCCTCTTTAAATGCTTAAACTACATACTTTTATAAGGCTTCTAAATAATGCAAAGGAGGAATCATTATCTTGACATGTCAAGTCATTTATTAATAGAATGAGTTTTGAATGATAATTAAAATGTTTACAACCTGTGTTTCGGTAATTCTTACACCTCTAAGGTGACATTGTTTGTCACCTTGCGGCCTGATGGGAAGCGGTCACCGTATAACTGATATTACGTAATATCAGGTAATAATAGGTAGGAAAGCTTACCTTCTTCGCTAGGTGATTAGATCAAATAGCAAACAGTATATTGTTACATGTTGTACACATATCATGTACTCTTATAAGTATATATCCTCACGCCTTCCCACAAGGGTCCCACAAGGGTCCCCGAAGGGGTAGGCAGAGGTGTATAGATAATACCCACACACCCACTTTCCGCCAAAAGTATATTAGGGTATCTTATAAGTATTTTAGACAAAAACATTATAGACATGGAAATAGACAGGCACACCTGGAAACCATGGAAGGGGGGCTTCCCCAGCAGTGGCGAAACGACGAAAATGTGAAGTTAACTGTATCACAAGATAATTATAATCCTTAGTATAAATTCATTATATTATTATTGCTCTGTTATTAATGACAATATTTAATGTGAATTCGTTAAGAGATTTTAATGAGATTATATAACAATTTGTATACCAAATATTTATAAATGCTAAGATGCATTTCTTATTTGTATTTTGTTAATTATTGAAACAAACCGTAGTATTCTATTTAAAACATACCAAATGACAAAAAGAAGACAGATACAAGACAGATATAGTTGTGTTAAAAATAATTGGGAATAGAAAGTCAGTGAATATAAATATATGCTATAAATCATCATTAGATAGAATTGGAACGTTACAAGTAGTCATAACGCATACACTCTCCCTTATTACAAGGAACATTTGTAATAAGGAAGAATGTATGTTCCGTCTCTTTCGTCACGTGTCGTGTTACGTCAGAGTCACGGGTATAAAAAGTTAAATCTGGGTATAATATAGACTTGAATAGACGCGTTTTGCGATTCATCATAATAAAATAAGGATTCGATTAACGTACATTACAATTATACCTATTCGAATTATATAGGATTACAAATACTAGGAATATAAATTAACATTATTTTAATACATTATATTACATCATAATCAACAAGAATATCAACAATGGACTGGTTAGCTATATCTAAATAAATACATGTAATTAAATACAATAGTTATTGTACACTAAACGCTTTGCTATACCTTATGGTAAAGAACTCTTAGTTATAGACGCTTGAGAATTAGGTAACATGTTACACTAGTTTAACAACATCGACGCAGATCTGGATCCCACCGTGAAATCTTTGTATTGCGAGAACACGCACAGCTGAAGAAAACAAAAACATTGTTAATATTACAGTTCAGATATCGTAAGCCTAGGCGTGCATCCTGCTCGAAGGACCAAATGTCGAATACATTAATGTTACTAAGTTTATTGACCCCAACTTACTCTAAGATACGTAAGCCTGGACGTGCATCCTGCTCGAAGGACCAAATGTCGAATACATTAATGTTACTAAGTTTATTGACCCCAACTTACTCTAAGATACCTAAGCCTGGACGTGGATCCTGCTCGAAGGACCAAATGTCGAATACATTAATGTTACTAAGTTTATTGACCCCAACTTACTCTAAGATACCTAAGCCTAGACGTGCATCCTGCTCGAAGGACCAAATGTCGAATACATTAATGTTACTAAGTTTATTGACCCCAACTTACTCTAAGATATCACAGAGTACTCGAATTCATGGACGAAGGAAAATGCGAAAGAAGTCCTTAATTCTAGAGAGAACTGGCGCTCTAATTGTTAATTAAAATTCATAAACGAATACTGGAGGTGTTAATTAATTATTTACTTCTAAGCAAAAGCCAATTGAATCACTTCGCATTAATGTTTTGCGTCAGTACGTATTTAATGTGTTCGTCGATAAAATAATGTCGTTATCGTTATCAAATCGATATATTACGTGGACAAGTAATAATTGCACCGATAAAATATTAGTGACGGTTTAAAATTGACAGGTATTTTAATTAATTAGTCTATAGGAAGAAACAAACACAAATCACGAAATAAGATAAGCTTACGCGTTTGACGTTGATACTATAGAAATAGATACTGCCACCCACGAAGACGCGCCACTATTCTTCCTCATATTTTATAGTGTAAGTGTGCAATCTTCCACTAATGTTAGAGTATTATCGATACACACTGATCACTTCTGACTGAACATGCACATTACAATTAATAGACTCGGGTCATACTCCCCACATCGCGCGACTAGAAATTGGCGAAGCGAGTCTTCGTGAATGGCACTATCAATATTGCAGATATATGTA
>JACCPG010000262.1:0-46317 GCA_016069955.1 Drepana arcuata
TAACGTAATTAGATCATGGCTTTCCTAAGAACTGAATCGATTGTAAATCGTGCAATCAATGGGATATGTTGATATACCAAAGTTATTTTGTATGGCAGCCAATATGTATGCGTTGAAAACGGGAGGGTTGGTTATCTGGCGCTCTGGTACACTTTGATGAACATTTGAGTATATTACGGCTACGTTTATGGTACGAGAAACGGATCATTGAACATTTACGCAAGTTGTAGAAAATCCGAATGGAATACATGATAAATTCATATCCTGAAATATATTGTATACTAGCTGTGCCCGCGACTTCGTCCGCGTGGGATTAAACAAATTAAATATTGTTCAGTTTCTAAAATAAAAGTAGCCTAAGTTACTCCTTTTTACATCAGTTACTGTCAGTGAAAGTCCCGTCAAAATCGGGCCAGCCGTGTCAGAGATTACCCGGAACAAACAGACAGACAGACAGACAAAAATTGTAAAAAAAAATAGGTATGCCCACACATCCATTTTCCGCTGGAGATATATGCCAAAGTGACAGATGCCGAGCTCATCACCGTTTATAATATTGATGACAAATGTATTCAAACTTTTACCTATTCGTACAGGTTCAGTCTAGTTTTGGTTCGATTAAGTTTGTGTGTGATATTGCAATGGGATTGGTACCCAAAATAAAAATCCCTTCTTTCATTCACATCTCTTGTTCATATCGTTGTTTTCAATTTAGTCGGATCATAGTGAAGTATGTATACAATTTAGCCGGACTATAATGAAAATACAACTTAATCAAATCATACTGAGAGATACAATTTAGCCGGATTATAATGGAAAATACAACTTACCCGGATTATACTCAAATATTAATCAAAGCTCCGTGTATGTGCAAAGAGCGCCGGAATGTTACTAAATTATTTAATAAATTACGTAATGCATTTATGAAGCAACTCCTCGAGTCTATTTAAGATGTAATAGCTTATCAATTTACCGATTGTTATGAGCGATATTACGTTCTGTGATTTTAAACTTGGTATATTTGTGAAGTAGGGCTAGCATATACGTTGTGGGATAGTTTATTCTCGACTAATTCTCCATTAAAAGATAAAAAAAAATACCTCACAGCGCTTATGCTATTGTTCTATACAATGGTCTGCTAACGACACAATATCTCTGTTGACTGAAATTGCTGGATATTGGAGACCATCATCGAATGTCTCAAATATCCCGGGTCAATATCCCGACAAGAATTTGGCAATATATTTGTGATAATTGTTTTGAATTATAAACACTCACGTTAAATACACGCTTAGTTCATTTGAATTTACTTTGATAAGTTTATACCGAATCGGATCGTATGAATTATATATATATATATATTTGCCAATTAAATTGATTAGACACAACCATTAATCCTCACACATTATAAAATATTGAACTGAATTATTCAAGTATATACAATTTCCTTTTAGAAAGTGTTAATGTGAGATGAAAAGGAGATACGAAGAGATAAATGAAGTTGGGTGTCTAGAAGGATGGTGTTATTGATACGGCTTTTTGAGAATGCTGATTCTCTCTATTCATAAACGAGCCTCCTATTTCAATAGGTTCAAGTCCTGAGATATACAACTAGATTGAAATCATGGAACGTTTTAAATAATCACTGCTTAGAAATTCTTATTAATTGTTAGGAATAAAATATTTTCGTACGTTGAAAATAATAATAATTTTTCGTCCTTAATTGTTAGCCGTTACCAACTATGTAATTCGAGACTGCATTTATAGTCTCGTAATAATATGTTGATTCAAAAGCAATTTTATGTCTGTATAATAAGGTATCGAATCGTAAGTAAGTGAAATATCTGCTGGCAAGTTGTCAAGTGAAAATGTACCTTATTGTAATGGTGTAAAGTGCTTTGGATACAGCGATTGGGATACGATAAATGAAACGCCCCTTAAAATTCGGTCATACTTTGGTTGTGTATGAAATGCTGTGTGTATTGCGATGTATGTCGTGTAATTTAGTTCTATTTATTTGTAAATTAATAACTGATCGGGAAGATAGTAGTTTATTAAAATATTTATGAAAAGGGCAACACTATTATTGGTTTGCTTGAAGTACGACAATTAAATGGAAGAAGCCCTGAATGATTCGCTAGCGCGTTCGGGCGATAATTTCTGCCACTCAATAGATCGAGTGTTGTATTGTTACTAAATAAATGTTTATCACGGATTATTGACCCTCTAAATTCGTTTTAACGGATTATGGCTTTCAAGATGCGCGTAAGACATCACGTGTTAGATGTCTTCAAGCCCCAATGTTTACATTACTTGCAATTGTGATTGGCTGAATGCAATATTAGTTTTTTTTCCTAAACGTTGTTCCAAATTTTTGGGCTCTTTAAAACTCTCGTTGCATCAAGATTGGGTCCTAAGTTTGTATAATTTTATCGGACATAGCTAATTTAAAGTCTATGGATTTGGATGCAATAAATAAAATCATTTGTTTGTGCGTTCTTTCAAAATATTTTTTTTGTTGTCAGACGCGTCATTGCCAATTAAATAAGCGATATAACACTTTACGTTCTTTCACATAAAGTGGATAGTTGAGTGCAAAGAAAGCGATAACTACGCTGGCGATGTCGCCGGCTCCGTTCTCATAGTCATAGTGTAATTTAACAAACCCAAATATCGACTTTATGTTGTGGTACTTAGAGTTTAATGTCGCTGGTTTTTTATTGGGAGAGTTTGGTGCCGTTCTTAATTTGAAGTTTCACGTTTTTCCTGTTCTTTTTTTTCATTTTGATGAGTTTTTTTAAATTAATTAATGCACAAGCGATGCGCACAAATGAATGAAATTTATTTATACACAATAATTTCAGCGTAATTACGGTTTGCATAAAAACCTGGTGTATGTGACGACTTATCTTTTTACCATTAAAGCTAACCGATTTAAGTTATTATTCGTTTGAAATAAAATACCATTTGGTATAACGTATACTTTGCAAAAAAGTAACTTGTGTATTAACAAATTTTGTCGATAAGTTTTCGTTAATCATTCGAATTTTGAAAAATGTTTATGTAGACAATTTATCGATTTTTTTCTAGAACAAAACATAATTCTAATGATTAAGGAAACGAAATTACTCCCAAGATAATCAAGATCATAATGCTTAACAAATATAATAATAATAATAATAAAACAATATTATTTAAGTTATTTAACACCATGCATAAACATTGTTTGTATAATAAGTAGTTAGCGTTCAAAGAAATTAATATTTCTATAGTTTTCGTGTCCCCTTGTTGCCTTTTATAATTTGAGCTTTGATGCGTTGTCGATAAGTGTCAATGTGCATTGACGCTTCGGACCACAAATCGGACTTTATTTAATCTTTACCTATTTAGTAGTTATTTGTAACAAATTATTATTAATTATATTATCATTGGAGTCGTACCCGTTGAAAGTATATTTCGGTGGTCGCCGGTTCAATCCCAAAAATCACTGCTGGCACTGTTCTACTACGTTAAATTGCAAAACAATAATTATTGTATTTAAAATATGTATATTTATTATGTGGACATATTGTATCGTAGTTTAGAATTTTCTAGTTTATTAATACCAAATTATCTATGTAATGTTAATTTGTATAAATGTAATTTGTGTATTCTTAACAATTTCCATTTTTCAACATATTTTTTCCCCTACATGAAAATCTTCTTATAATTGAAATTCGTCTGTAATATCCGCATTGAACGGGTACGATTCCCACCGGAGACTCCCATCTCCCAAATCCTTATTCCATATTATTTTCGTTCACATAATTAAATAATAATAGTAGCTTTTCAATTTCTAAATACCATGCGTCAAATACAATACTGATTACTTGACAAGAGTTCACAGAGACGTTATAAAAACTCTGGTTGTCTCTTTCTCTCGTCAACGTTATACTCGAGCGTAGATGAGACAGGTAATGTACTTGATGTGTAGTATAAGTACGTCACTGTCATTTGTCAGAAATGTGTTTGTTCGTGACAAATGACAGTGACAATCAATTTACAACTGTTGCTTGTAGGTTTTTACAAATTGTTTTTGTTTGCTATAATCCATTTCCATAAATCATGGGCACTAATGCCAAATGAATTGTGCACCTCTACAATAGGCGTAGAGTTCAAATTTGAATGTGTGATTTTGATATATTATCAATGCCATTGGAATTTGAACGTTACGTTGTCATGTTACGATTCAGATTGTCGAAGCGCATTATTTGTTTCGTACTACTGAGGTGAACCTATATTTTTTTTAATGTTATTATGACTTGTTCTGCTAAGGAAGATATTGGTGACAGTTTGAATGCTCGGATTAATTATCACAAGTTGTGAGGGTAGTTGATAAGGAACTGTCACAATATGTCCTTGTGTGAATGAATGAAGGTTTAAATGTGTGCGTGAGTTAGTCACGTTTCGAAGGAAATCAATCAATTTAAATTATTTGTGAAAATCTTTTTTTATTTGTAATATAGTTTTCTATTTGTAAATCAACAATTGTTTGTATAATTTTAAAGGCTTCCGCACGCACACGTTTGTATGATTGTGTATGTATGAATCGCGGTGCAGTCCATAGGTCGGTTAGTATGCGTATTGTAGACGTCATCAACATTGTATGTATTTATGTATATCACAGACATGCTTCTATGTACGTTCTACTTTATAATGTTTAGTAATCCATGGATTTATAAGGAGAAGTTTTAATAAAAAAATATTATGAAATTTATGTGGTGTTTTATTTTTGTATTATAATTATTTTCATGGTGATCCAGAGGCGAAAACCAAGTGGATTGGTTAGGAGTTTGTTTCACCGTCTTGACGGTAACCATCAAGCAATATGGTGGTATAAAAACATTAAATCACTTAAGACTGGTGAGTGGAGTGACGTCCTACAATTACGAAGTGGCAAGCAAGCGGCCGCCTGCTACTGTTACCACCGTCTTAGCACACTTGATAGTATCGCTCGAGCGTGGCCTAAAGATTGAAGAAGAAGAGAGGGGGCTAAAGATTAAGCCCCTTGCGCTAAGCGACAGACTCGCGCTCTTTTTCCTTAAACAAATTATCGATTGTCTGGGTTCGATCTTTTATATTGCAGGGTATTTCTTGATTAATGCCTTCGAGATTTTTTTATTTATTAATAATTACAAAACATGTAATTCTTGGCAATACTTGTGAATTTCTCTAGGTATTTGTTTGTAATCTTTTACCATCCTTCAATTATATTGGCTTCATATGTGTGAATATTATTTATTTACTGTAAAAAATAGGTAGAAATAAATAAAACAATAATCCAATATTTAATTTGGCAACTGCGTTTATTTAAACTATTGTTATATATTGTTATAAATAAATACAATGTAACATTTTGTCAGCCCTCACAAAATGTACTGCAATACAAAGACACAGATATACATCAAATAACCGAAATATATTTTATTGAGTTTTATTATTTATTTACTATGCGAAATATAGTCTTAAATTAAAGTTATCCTTCCGTACGGGGCCCGGGATCATCTCGTGTCAAGCACTTGTCTTCATACTATCTAGTATACATTGTCACAGTATTTGATACTATCGGTCACCACTGCAAAGTACAGCGCCAGTTTGTCAAAATGTTGGCTGGCAAGATGGCCGTTAAAACTAACCACCTCTAGTCGCCGATGTGGTTAGTCTCTGCTAGTATATTAATAGTAGTCTATGGTCTCTACTAGACTAGACAGTGGTCTAGTCGACAGTGGAGCCGGAGCAATGTAACTTCGTAAGTTAAGATCCAAAACCCATACAGATAAAGACGGATACCAGTGTTTGACATTAGGTAGGTTCCGGATACCGTTGGAATAATAAGGTTTATTCTTACTTGAATCTCTATTAATTGAAACATTTTGAACTATCTACTAATAAGTATACGTAATTCATCAATGAAGTACTTAAGTAGTTACTGTCAACAATGTTAAACATTTACTTAATTCATTATGAATTGGGTAAATAAATAATTATAAATTCAAAATTAGTGATAAGGTTTTTTTTAATACTTAATGTGTAACAAAACCTCTGTTGTGCCTAGAAGCGCCTCATATTAAAACAGTTGAATCGACATCCGTTTTATTTATTGTATAGTGTCGGCAATTCGACTCTTAGTAGATTCAAATTCGTAGGAAGTACAGGGTTCTTTCCTCTAATAATATTGGATAAACATTTTGATAGTCGTATAAGATATAACTGGTTATACTCAGCAAGAATAATGTTTGAAAAATATAATAAAAAAATTAAAGAGAGAAGAAATAAGTGCATAACTATGAAATATTAAATACAAAAAACATTAAAAAAATTACTAAAAAATATTAGTTTAATGAAAAAATATGGGTCATATGCGTCATAAAATTCTTCAATAGAATATAAAAATGGTCTTTAACTTACATATGAAAATATATTATATAGAATATACCAAAGTTCTTAAGCATATGACTCATACATCAAAGTTCTATAACATTTGAAAACATAATGTATTATTATTATTAATACAATACTCATTATTATTATTCCAATATTTTCTGCTCTGCGGATATTTGACAATAAATTGCCCTTAGCAGCTGAACAAATAAAGGAGTAACAAATTAAACATCTTGGGAACATGTATACAAAACTCAAATATTTAACAATTAAATTGGAAAGGTCAATGTGTGAAATGGAACGCTAGAATAAGCCTTACATTACGTTTAATTGGCATGGAATATATTACTTAAGATATGTTAAAGGAAGCAAGTACCTATCAAGGTTATTTTTTAAGTACATAAGTGATACTGGTTACGACGACCCCTTACTCTGGCGTTTCCAATTCTGAGCTGGTATCTGAAAACACCACAACGATTATTTAAAACTTGTTGGAGATATAAAAGGTTTTTAATGAGGTTCTAATTGGCGCTAACTTTTATTATCAGGAAATTAAGGTATTCGCATTCTTTATTCCCGGGCTAAGGGTTAGTTAAAAGTTTCATTAACAGTAATTTATATAATATATATCCTCACGCCTTCCCACAAGGGTCCCCGAAGGGGTAGGCAGAGGTGTATAGGTAATACCCCACTTTCCGCCAGAGGTATATTAGGTGCCAACGTGACAGATGGCGAGTCCATCGCCGTTACTCAAGCACGAATATACATACGCCATTGAATTTCTTCTCAGACGTATGCAGGTTTCCTCTCGATGTTTTCCTTCACCGTAAAGCTCGTGGTGACTAATCACTGTACTTAAGTTCAGAAAACTCATTGGTACAGTCGGGATTCGAACTTGCGACCTTTGCGTCGCAGGCAACTGCTCGAACCACTCGGCCACCACGGCAAATTTATATATTTTTAGGCTATTTAAATAAATATATATATGTATATAAAAGCCGTGGTGGCCGAGTGGTTCGAGTAGTTGCCTGCGACACCAAGATCGCAAGTTCGAATCCCGACAGTACCAATGACCTAACTGACTAACACTTCGGGAACCCTTATGGGGAGGCGTGAGGATATATTATATATATTTTGTGGGTATATTTCTACCAAAATAGATGAGGCGTAGGTGCCTCAGTCTATCGACCAAGTTGTAAGCGCCTCAATTAGACAAATGGGACAGAATCTTATAAATAGTTTTAACCAGACATCAATCTTTGAGATGATAAAATCAGTTTCAAAGACATCTGCTTTGTTAAATTGGCTGCTTTAAAACTAAACTTGAATTGCTGCTCACCTGGTGTTGTTCACAGACTTAAATCAATTCGTGTTTGTTACTATGTTGGTCTGTGAAATGTCTCAAGAATCTATGGTAATTAATGAATGCTATTATGGAGTCTCTTTCTAACCCAATGGACAATATTATAAAGGCTTGTGCTCAAAAGCCGAGATGTTGTTCGAGAAAGTAAGCTTTATAACTTAGCAAGACATCCAGTTGTATCAAGATAAATAACTTTACTTTAAAATACTAGCTGTACCCTGCAATTTCATCATTCAATTTAATTATTCATATGAAAATCAAGTCCAAATTATTCCTTATATTAGACAGTGGAAATTACATACCAAGACAAAACGGTCCAGCCACTTGGAGATTAGCCAGAACACATAGACACACAGTCAAAATAAAAAGAAAATGTGTTGCTGAAATGAGTACCGTATATGCATGTTTACTGTCTAAAATGTCTATTTAGAAAAAAAACTTTTATTTGGATACAAGAAACAGATATAAATTAGTTCAACCCTTGCCCCTTCTGATCGCAGTCTGAGAGACCATGATCTTCAGAGTGCATACTCCTGGTTACATAACCCTTAAACAATGGAAACCTTACCGTCGCCCTCCGCCCACTTCTTGCCCCGCATGCCAATGAAGCCCATCTGTCCCTTTCGCTTCAGCAGCGGTCCGTTGTCGAGCAAAAACTTAATCTCCTGAGCACTGGGGCTTTTCAAATCCTTCTTGCCTCGGACTCCTATGAATTTCCCACGAAATGTCACGTCAAAAGGTCTTTTGTTATCCATCGATTTCTTCCCGCGAACGCCGAAGAACTGGTGAATGTTCGCCGCTCGCTTATTGATCTCATTCGAGTTCCCATCGTCTAACTCTTCTAGGTTATTCGGCATTTCGATCTTGCGTAGATAGTGCGATAGAATCTCGTTCAGAATTGGGAAGTTGTCACTCTTGCCTTCGTTCGATGCGTAATCAATTTGACCAATCAGGGAGCCGTCTCTTTTAGGCATCAGTTCGAAACTTCTGTCATAAAGCCCTTCGGAGATGTCCTTCTTTCCTCGCATTCCCATAAAACCAGTCGGTGTACGTTTTTCATTCTCTCTAGCTTCGAGTAAGTCGAAGAGACTTTTCTTGCCCTTTACTCCGACGAAAAATTGAGGCTTTCGTTTATAGAACTGTTCAGTTGCCTCGTCATCGATGTACTTTTTGCCCCGCATGCCGACGAAGCCTTGCGGGACACGCTTGTCCATTTCCTGGGCTGTCGCGATAGAGAGCAGTTGTAGACTGATGAGCAGGATGCAAGTCCTTGATGCTCCCATTTTTGTGGATCTGGGAACTAAAAGAAAAACGATTTAAACACAAATGAAGAGTAATTGATAGATTTATGTATAAGTAAATTATGATTAGCGTGATATTTTTATTTCGGATGAATTCAACATTAACATTAGTAATTATGTCATAAAATGCGTCTAAACATTATTCTGTCTTTTTCAATACTGATTGAAAAATGACTACATCAATTATCATATATTCTAGATTCCATATTTCATTCATATCCAAACTACAAAATTCCATTCAGTAATACTCATCAGATATTATCATCACGCCAAGCTCATCATGGTAGGCAGAGAGAGAAGAGCGTCAGTTCTCTCTAGACTTCAGACCTATCTCGCTTAATTAACAACCAGTCTCCGTATTTCAATTTCAGTCCGTTGTCCAGTCACTTCATACATGCTCGCCGGTTCCGAGTAGTATTGACGTTCCCATCCTTGAGGGTGCTATAGATTTGGTTTAGTTAGATCCTTGCGCACATTTCCGCATTCTAAATCTGTTTCTGCAATCTTACTTCACACATTATTTCTATATGTCCAGACCAACGTAAAATGCTTTCTTCATCTTTACAATCACAATCTCGCTCACGCCAGTTGCTAAGCACGTTCTAAATCGTTACGCCGCATATATTTCGAGGGGAACGCATTTCAACTGCATTTGCTATTTTCGCGCTTCCTCAGATGCCATACCCAGAATTTTGTGCTGTATAATAATAATTTATTTGTCATACACAAATTAACACATGACATGTAGGATAAAGCGGTTATTAATGGTACCATTTTTATGTGTATTTCTGCAGATTACTAAACTAGACGGAGAGCCTGTAATATAGACACCTGCACTCCCCGACAAACAGATTTTTATGTAAATAAATTATAAAAAAAGTGGGCACCAATATCGCGTTGTGCACAGAAGTCGTTTACTGCCCATTAACGTCGATATTATTCAAGGATATATGCCTATACTAAAGGTTATTAACTCCTTGATTTGTCAATGCCAATTGTGTAGGCATGTAACACATTGCTAATCAAACATGAACTAAGTTATGTCGAGGTGTGCCAACGCTAGCCTCCAGGGAGCTGTCGAGGGCTCCAGTGTTTGAATACTTGCCATATTGTAGCGTTGCTGTTACACATAACACTATGCTATAAACTCGCTCAAACTTTTTTACAAACCCATGAATTTTTGAACTTAAATACAGCGATTGATAACACCACGAGAATAACGGTTAGGGAAACATTGTTAGGTATATGTACGTATTAAGCCATACGGACCTTCTTAGCTACATTCACTAGGTAGGTATGTACGAACAACAAAAAGTCTGCCCAACCGAAGATTAGAGGCCCTATAAATACGAATTGTACACAATGGTCGCCGAAATATGAAGGGAAAATAAAATATCATTTGTTAAGTTATTGGAGGTTGTCCATCACACAAAGAATTAAATAACAAGAAATATAATTTCGTAAGGGAAAATATATTTATTGGATTACTAATGGGAGATTACAATGTAGCTATAGTGATAAGGAAATATTAAGGGTCGGACCCGACGTTTATTTGGACATAACGACGATACATACGACATCACAGACGTGACCGAAAAACTAACTATTTAGGAAATATCACCCGGTATTATTCTATTGGCGGTAATTTTTTCACAAGGGGAAGGAAGGGGATTTATACTATATCGGGAAGCAAATAAAAACAAAATTAAAGCAATAAGCCATGGCGGCTGACTGGTTCGAGTAGCCTGCAATAGTATTATAAGAAGTTCGAACCCGACTGCACCTACCAATGAGTTTTCTGAACTTAAGTACAGGGATTAGTCACACCACGAGCTCTACTGTTAAGGAAAACATTGTGAGGAAACCAATATACGTTTGAGAAGACTTTCAAGGACGTATCTACAGATACATACATACACACTATAACTTCCAGAAGGCAATCTGTCTATTTTCTATAAAGGGAGATTATTTTTTAACTATCTTCAGCTCTTGTTATATTGAAGATATAGATGATAATTTTATTCCATCCTACTTTACGAATCTCGCGCCATTGGATTTATGCCCGTAGTGATTTACGAGAAACTGGCGTTGGACTAAATTCTTGAGATTAGGATCTTTTATTGAGCTACTCGCGACACAACGGTTACTTGTATGTATTGGTGTTTTGTTAACTGCAATACATTATATACCAGTTGCCAATCTTCGAACAAGCACTCTTTGAAAATGGTGGCACAAGTTATACTGGGTTTTGTTAACAAAAGCCTGAAAAAATACCAAACCACATTGTTTTTTTCTTATATCAGCAACAAAGTTGAGACTTGTAGTAATATAGTTGAGATGTGTATTATGCAAGAAGAGGCAGAGGAAGGCCACGTTCCAACTACCTGGATCAAATCGATCGGACGCTCAAGGACGGGAACGTTAAGAGTACACGAAACCGACGAGCATGTATGAAGAGACTGATGAATGTGGACGAAGCGAAAGAGGTATGTAAGTCTAGAGAGAACTGGCGCTCTGTACTCTCTGCGTACCCCGTTAGGGACTCGGCGTGATGATATGTATGTATGTATATTATGTTGCTGTTTGTTGTTCCCATAGTAAAGAAAATAAAATAAAGAAACAAAACGTGTGACTTTTGGAAGGATTATAATTTTGATATGTCTTTAAATGCACCCCACGTGTTTATACAATAATAGTTATGTTTTCCTTACTCTATTTTAAATTATAATTATTATTATGTTTTTGTATTTAGACTTTCTATAAAAGTGTGCATTAAAGATTTTTAATATTGAATTGTCGGTCCTTTATAAGTATGCCAAATTTAATCCGACGTTTTGAAGGAAGTCAAAATCATGTTCAAAGTTTCCATTACATACCAACATACATATGAAGCTAAAAAAACGTGTTAAAATTTGTGTTATTTGGCGACGGAGTTCTATAAGGTGGAGGCCCTTCCGCAGTCGGGCTGTTCAAAATTCGAACGGGAAACCCTTTATACCCTACTAAATCTCATAATTCTTTATTGTGGCTTCGTCGTGGCGTACTAGAAATGTATTTTTTTTTTGCTGCTTAACAGCGGGGTGACCACGGCGCACATCTTAACACAAGATGGCTTAGCTTTCAGCGTTAACCTTTGTTGCGAGATAGCCCATTAGGCATGCACTGTTCGTCTCTAACTCTGGTCTGCATCTCACTCACACTGGTTCGGCGTAGTTCTCAAGTGTCCTCCAGTTTTCCGTATAAAGATTCCGAGAGGCGAACGTACTAATTGACTGGGATTTATTTGAACCATACTCTCCAAGTGTAAAACTTTAAATTAAAACTAAAATTAAAGTAAAACTTTACATT
This sequence comes from Drepana arcuata, assembly GCA_016069955.1. Classification (NCBI taxonomy): domain Eukaryota; kingdom Metazoa; phylum Arthropoda; class Insecta; order Lepidoptera; family Drepanidae; genus Drepana; species Drepana arcuata. The sequence continues at coordinate 12,433 of JACCPG010000262.1, forward strand.
TAGAAATCATTTCACGCTTGAATCTGAAATTTATATATAGATTTTTTTTAATTTTTTTTTATTTAAAAGCTAACACAAGTGACTAAATAAAAAAGTATGCTTCTTAGATGTATACAGGTTTCCTCTCGACGTTTTCCTTCACCGTAAAGCTCGTGGTGTGACTAATCACTGTATTTAAGTTCAGAAAAACTCATTGGTACAGTCGGGATTCGAACTTGCGATCTTATTGTGGCAGTCAACCACTCGAACCACTGCCATTTAGCGAAAGCAGTCTATCAGTCTAGAGAGACCTGGCATTTAACTCTCTGCCTACCCCGCGTGGGACTCCGCGTGATGATATGCAAATATGTATTTATGCCATGTCCATTTCATTATTGCTCGGTGCATTAAGTCCCCAAGACCTACTTAAAGGTGACCTTGTTTGCGCATAGGGTCTATTTATCTGTGGTCACTGTTTACTGCAAACATTGATGTACAAGGTTTCATGTTTAAAAAAATTTCACATGTCCTTGGACATTCAGACTTATTCCAAGTTCAAAGTTTATACAGTTAATACTTCTATTTAGGTGCCTATTTCAGACCTTCGAGACCTACCTGGTAAAACGATAATTATCTACTCAAAGACATGACTAGTACATCTCTATATTTTGTATCTTTATTTCTTCTGTGCGTGTGTGTCACTGAGGTCCTCCTGAGCGGCTGGACCGATTTCGTGGATTCGAGAATAAATAAATAAATACCTGGGACAATTCCACACAAATTGACCTATTCCCAAATTAAGCAAAGCTTGTGTTATGGTAACTAGGCAACGATATATTTACTTATATAGATAGATATATACATACATAGGACATCCAAGACAAGGTACAAATATTCGTGTTCATCGCACAAATATCTGCCCTCAGCGGGATTCGAACCCGCGACCTCAAGTTTCGCAGTCAGGAGCTCTAACCACTAGACCAGACGGTCGTCAATAAATGGTTTAGATTTACAATTGTTTCAGGAAATTTATTTTATTCACCCAAAAAATTTTGTCCCACAACCAGTATGTCAATATAATTATATAATATATGTATATAATTGTCTATTTCCCACAACACAAGCTTAAACACGACTATACATACGTCTTTAAATTAAATTTGAGACTGTGCATAAATTCAGATAAAACTAATTAATTAACATCTGAGATCCGAATTAGTTATCTTTGCGTTGCAGGCGTCCATTCGAACCACCACGACGACTTAATATTTTCGTGGACATCGAATTCACTGCAGTCCAGTAGCTTAGAAAACAACAGTTCTTCGCTATGCACTAACCACTACGGTATAGATACAATTCGGTTTCATTTATGGCAGTGTAGCGACGGGCATCCAAATGCAATATGTCCCGACCTAATGGCACGTTGTTTTACTTTGCATCCCCGATGCAAACGTTAAAAGTTTTTCAGACTTGTTTTAATGTCAATAGGATAGGAAATGAACTTCAGTATTCCCTATACCTTCGTCCACAGTCTATTATTGTCTTATTCATTTTGTCAGAAAAGTGTAGCGAAGATCTCAAGTTCGAACCCCAAGTTAATTAAGACAACTCTCTAACTATTCTGAATCTTTTCTTTTCTCATTTCGGGGTTTTTTTTAGAATAATAATTTTACTTTTTTTTATTTTAATGTATTCCATATCTTGACCAGAATTAGTTAGAGTACTGATGACAATATTTGTGTCACTTGTTTAATTTGTCTAATTTGTGAATGTGAGAACATTGTAGGCTTTGTAGATTCTTAGATCTTGCTAACATTGTTATAATTATCTTGTTTTATGTATACTTTGTATACAAAGTACTACTATACTTACTATAGTAAGCAGCGACCTATTGTCGGGCCTACGTTGTTCCCCCATACTTGGGTACTATTGCTGTAACGAAAAAATATTATTGTTGTATATGCCTAATGATTTGAAAAGAGTAACCATGGAGTTTCTTGCCGGTTCTTCTCCATGGAAGCGACCAACCCGAACCGTGCTTCTTTTTCGACGTTTTATAAGTGCCCACCTGGGCCTATGTGAAATAAAAAGATTTTGATTTGATTTGATTTGATTTGACACCAATATATGATACGCACTAGCAATATAATAGAATATGAGTTTATTGTAAAATTGTATACATTTGTTACAATGTGTTAAATTCGAAAAATATAAGTCTTGAGAGTTTGTGCATTACGGACTTATATACTCATAGAAACACTTAGGGGTGAAAAATGTTATTCGGTGGTAAGGTACTTAAAAAAATCTTGTCCTCCCATCACCATTTCAATAGATATATTAGTTACATACATGTATATATAATAACGCCGAGTCCCTAACGCGGTAGGTACAGAGTATAAACCGTAGTTCACTTTAGACTTCTTCGTTCCTTCCACATTCATCAATCTTAATATACATCCTTCGGTATTATAAACTTATTGCATTGAAATCTAGGATATAAATCTACATGCCTTCTCACAACGGTTCCCAAGGTTCCCACGGAGTAGGCAGAGGTGTGCATTGATGTACCCACGTTTAGGCAAAAATATATTTTAGGTTCCAACGTAACAGATGACCATTGCCGCTAGTAAAGAAAACAAAAGAAAGAAAGCTAAAATTGTGTAAAACTATTCATTGTAGTTAATTATTTTAAACATTTCTCTCTGTACAAGGCAACATAGGTTTGTACGTTTTACATTAAGTGCGGGAGGGTAGCCTAATTGTGACTTAATTATTTTCGCTTCGCACCTACAATTTTAGAAGATAAAAAAAAGAATTTTCCTCCCCAAGGACCGGGAGAGTGTTTGTTAATTGATGTCGTTTTCGGGTATCGACGCGGCCTCGTAATTGGTGCCTTTAGATGACAGTTGCCTTTCTTACTTTTTATAAACAAATACTTTGACAACGAACAAAAAACGTTACATTTTGATGTTCCATATTACACCAAAGTGGGGTGAGGATGTTTGGTATTAAGAGCATTAGAATTGACACGTTAAATCGAGGTTGAACTCACCTATACTTACTTATACAGGCTATTTTTGGATGACCATAAATGAGACAGAGCAATCTACGAACATGCCTAGTTGTAGTTACACAGCATGTGTCATTTATGGTGAGCTAGAAATACCAAAAACATTTTGTAGATATTATATTTCTTTAGTCAACACATTGACTTGAAAACTTATTGAGTAATTGTGTATATACGTAACGTTGGGTCCCCGGAGAGGTATGCAGAGGTGTACAGGTAGACACATACACCCACTTTCAGCCAGATATATTTAAGGTGCCAACGTGACAGAGATGAAAAAGTGAGATAATATAAAAAAATTAGAGATATACGGTGAGATAAAAAAATATTACTCAATATACCTACTGTCGGAGCAGGCCAAAATATGTGCCAACGTGACAGATGGCGAGTCCATTGCCCTTTCTCATGCACGATTACACTTTGCACGGCTTTGTATATAATCTTAAACGAATTTTTTTTACGAAGGATAACATCGAAAGAATAAGAACTTTAAAGTGATGATTTTACAAAAAAAATTATCACGTTTATAGTATTTTTTTAATAATGTATACTTCCCATTAGGGTAGGGTAAAAATTCAAACCCAATGGTCTGAATCTAAAATCTAGATTTTTCTAGCGACTAATCAAAGCACTATCCCACCACGGTTCTTCGCGACATAATTGTATACTTTAGTCGGGTAATGCTCACTTGAAAGAGCCTGAAGTTTAAAAAAATAATTGAACATCAAATTATTCCATTATTATTTTAGACAAGACTTTAATAATTTTCCGCTTTGTGTAAATAGCTGAACTGAATCATTTGCTTTGTCGGAAAGTGTAAATAGAATTCTAAGCTAGCCTGCTCTTAGGGAGATGTATTGGTGCCTGTTTCGTGTAAGATATTAACAATAATAATAATATATCCTCACGCCTTCCCACAAAGGTCCCCGAAGACAGAGGTGTATAGGTAATAACCACACACCCACTTTCCGCCAGAGGTATATAAGGTGCACACGTGACAGATGGCGACTCCATTGCCCTTTCTCATGCACGATTACACTTTGCACGTAGCTTTGCACTATTATATGTAAATGTATATATACATAAATAGTTAGCCGTGGTGGCCAAGTGTTTCGAGTAGTTGCCTGCAACACAAAGATTGCCAGTTCGAATCCCAACGGAACCAATATTTTTTTCTAAACTTAAGTACAGTAATTAGTCACACCACGAGATTTACGGTGAAGGAAAACATCGAGAGGAAACCTGCATACGCGTGAGAAGAAATTCAAAGGCGTATGTATAGTCGTGCTTGAGTAACTGCGATGGACGCGTCATCTGTCACGTTGGCACCTAAAATATATCAGTGGCGGAAAGTGGGTATGTGGGTACTACCTATACACCTCTGCCTACCTCTAACCCTACCCTTTGGTGCCCTTATGGGAAGGTTAGTATACATTATTTAAAAAAATACGCGATCAAATTTTTTGTAAAATCATTAAATTAAAGTCCCTATCGAGCGGAAAATATTTGACAAGTTACATAGAAACCGCGGGGTAGTAAGTAATTATAGTTTTATGCGCAAATAAACATCAGTTATCTCTCGTTGAGCCTTTGTTAATATCCTACGTGCGTCCGTTGTGATTGTCCTGTTTCCAACGCTGATTGTTTTGTAAAAAAAACAAGTTTTCATTACACGTGGAGCTTTAACCCAACTGATTGGTCACGAATGCATTTTGTGGGTCACTGAAAAAAAACTCAATCAGCCACTCTTTTCCAGTTTAAACTGGAATCATGCTTCGAAATGTTAGACATAATAGCAAAGTTACCCGTCTTGGTGTAATATATGCATGTATATGCGGACGGCCGTCCGGTATAGTGGTTAGAGCTCCTGACTACGAAACTTGAGGTCGCGGGTTCGGATCCGTTGAGGGCAGTTATTTGAGAGATGAACACGAATATTTGTACGTTAGTCTTGGATGTCCTATGTATTTTTGTATATATACTTTTACTTATATATCTATATAAGTAAATATATCATTGTCTAGTTACCATAACTCAAGCTTTGCTTAATTTGGGACTAGGTCAATTTATGTGGAATTGTCCCAAGGTATTTATTTATGAAAACAACAATTTACAGCCAACAAATACGAGAGCTCGCGAGGGTAGCCTAAATCAATGTGGAAAACATCAAACGACTACTTTTGTGTAATAAAATAACGCTATAATTAAAAAAAAACGAATCGAACTCAAATTTAAATTAGCTTATCATAATTCGTTAAGTTGGTGCCAGCCGTCTTATAATAAAATAATATTAACTTACTCTATTTTGTGAAGTGGGTTATAGGATCATTTGATGTAAATTCTATCAAAGCTTTGAAACAAGCTCGATGCAATAACCGAACTGCAATGTGCACGTAACATGATTACTCTGCGGGAACCGCTCGGGAAATATTAAATTTAAAAGAGTACAGAGTAATTTATGTGAACGTGTGTAGTGCAATAAAGACTTATATTAGAAACTTATAAAGAACGCTTGCTACAAGTCTATTATTCTATGAGCGAATACGTTCCTTATTTATACTTATTTCCTTCGTATAAAGAATGCCTAATAAATCCTTCTAATATAATAAATACGAAAGTTTGTAAGGATGTTACTCACTCCCGCTAGAACGGCAGAACGCAATTATTTGAATCTTGGCACAGATTATTAGCTGGATTAACGCATAGGATTGCAAGTTTGAAGCCGTGGTGGCCGAGTGGATCGAGTAGTTGCCTGCGACACAATATCGCAAGTGCGAATCCCGATTGTACGCCTTCCCACAAGGGTCCCCGAAAGGGTAGGCAGAGGTGTATAAGTTAAAGTACTACTATCACACCCACTTTCCGCCAGAAATATATTTGAGGTGCCGACACGAGAGATCGCGGTCCATCGCCGTAAATCAAGCAGTACTATATATATACATCCGCCATTCAATTTCTTCTCAAACGTATCCAGGTTTCCTCTCGTTTCCTCTCCATCACCGTAAACCTCGTGGTGTGACTAATCGCTGTCGGTCGGAATTAGAACATGTAATATTTGTGTTGTAGGCAACTACTCGAACCGCTCGGCCACCACAGCTGCGATATAATCAAATATAATCAATCCCTTTGAATATATATCCAAATGTGGCATAGGTATGCCTACTTTTATCGGTAAATGGATGCGATAACCGTGTACTAGATAAGGTTATACATTAGGCAATCTATCAATACGGATTACCCGTTAGGTGGTTTGGACTAGTATGGCAATGACGTAACCAGATTAATTATTGTGATTTTACACTCCATGGGACAGGAGGTATGAATTACGCGTTTGTTTTGGAGAAAGTCCCAGAGAAACGTGGACAAATAAGAACACCGGCGATGGACACGCCATCTGTCACTATGGCACCTAAAATATATCTATGGCGGAAAGTGGGTGTGTGGGTACCTATACACCTCTGCCTACTCCTTCGGGGGCCCTTGTGGGAAGGCGTGAATATAATAAATGTAAATGTTCTAAATCCATATAATTAAATAATTCCGTAGATTTTGAATAGAATGTAAGCTAATGTCATGCGGTCATGAAATTCTTGAAACGTCAAGATTCCCGCTGCACGTCACAGCTGTCAGATGAATTGCTATGATACGAAATGTCAAGTATCTTCATACAAGATGCCTCTACATCGTCGACTAACTGTTTTCCGAACTTATAACGCTTTAACACAGTTATAAATATTAAATTATCTTGCAATTAGTTCAAACACGCATTTCTTACTAATGAGCAAAATTTTAATTTTCAGGTCCCTTGATTGAACTATTGATTAGCCTGGTATACAAACTATGAACCCCAAACATTATTGTATGAAATACTAGCTAGAGAGAGAGAGAGGAAAAACCCGAATAAAAATTAAACGAATAATATTTAAATTGAACTTATAAACGTGTTCCATTTTCAATAATAATATATTAAAAATATTTTGGCCGTGGTGGCCGAGTGGTTCGAGCAGTTGCCTGCGACGCAAAGGTCGCAAGTTCGAATCCCGACTGTACCAATGAGTTTTTCTAAACTTAAGTACAGTGATTAGTCACACCACGAGCTTTACGGTTAAGGAAAACATCGAGAGGAAACCTACATACGTCTGGGAAGAAATTCAAAGGCGTATGTACAGTCGTGTTTCAGTAACGGCGATGGACTCGCCATCCGTCACGTTGACACCTAATATACCTCTGGCGGAAAGTGGGTGTGTGGGTATTACCTATACACCTCTGCCTACCCCTTCGGGGATCCTTGTGGGAAGGCGTGAGGATATTTTAAATGTTTCATTTATTGTGTTCCTATTAGAGACCAGACACCTCCTAACTTGAAAGCTGGACCCTTGATTCCAATCACCATCCTCAAATATGACTAGAGTTCGTCGTTACAGGAAAGTATGTACACCATAATATCCTCACCTATCGTCAGAATTGAAAGCTGACGTTGAAAAATGTGGCCGACACGAAATGAATTTAAAATTGAATGTGAATGCCATTCTGTTGGCCAAAGCGATACGATCGTACACGAATGAATCCGTTACATTTGATGTATGTATTCGTAGTTCATTCAGGTCGAGTTCAGTTTACATACAACTCTCATACATCAAATAATTGGGTATCTGGCATACGATACCCAATCGAAGTTATGTACGTACCTACTCGGCTCCAACGATTGCAATACCGCATTCCGATTGTACCTATGAGTTTTTCTTAACTTAAGTACAGTGATTAGTCACACCACCAGCTTTACGGTAAATGAAAAGGCGCGAGGAAGCCATGTATAGTCGTGTTTGAGTAACGGCGATGGACTCGCCATATGTCACGTTAGCACCTAAAATATACGTCTGGTCGCGTGTAAAGCTTAGTTTTCAAATATTTTTACGTTTGTTATCAATCATGCTTGAATAATAAATTTGATTCTAATATGACAGGGAGACGTATTATGCCGTCGATTGAAATCACATTTATGTACCTCTGGGAAATGTTTTGTGGAGATTAAAATACAAAGCAGTTACTGCAACGCAATGGTTGCGTGTTCGCATTCCGACTTCGCTGATGAGTTGTTCTGAACTTAAGTACAGTTATTGATGATACCACCATTACGGTGAAGGATCATCGTGAGGACACCTGAATACGTTTGTACGTAAATCGACGAAACCCACATACGTGTGTATAGTCGTGGAGACGGTGAACTCACTATCCGTCACGTTGACACTTAAATATGTCCGTACTCCTTGAGAATTAATAACCTCTACCATAAGTTTTGTGTTCTGTCTGTTTTAGGATCATAGTCAAATATGTGAAAGTATATGACGATGTTTGTTCATCATTCAAGCAAAAACTGCAGAACGGATGGATGGATTGGATGAAATTTGGCACAGAGATAGGTTATTATCTGGATAACTAGAAATAATGTTTCATACATACATGTCATCACGCTGAGTCCATAGCGGGGTAGGCAGAGGTTATAGAGCGCCAGTTGTCTCTAGACTTGCATACATATTTCGCTTCGTCCACATTCATCAGTCTCTTCGCACATGCTCGTCGGTTTCGATCACTCATGACGTTGCCGTCCTTGAGTGTCCGATTTGATAATGAATATATTTAGTTTCAAAAAAAAAAAAATCTAGATATCGCAAAATTATAAAATAAATGCTGGTTCGTTAGCAGTTTTGAACCGACTCAATGAACGATATCAAATGCCGTAGTCTATTTATGAGTTAGCAAATAGTATTGCTATTATATTGAATATACTTGAAGTAAGGCTGGCTGCTCAACTTGGCCAATAGTTGCTAACAGCCTGTTACCGATCGTTGCACTTGTTACTACGTAGCTTATTTTTAGTTTGAAAACTCGATTCTTAAAATACATTTACGGGAAGTTGCAAATGTCAAGTTTTCAGATGCAACAGATGATAAATAAAACAAGCTGGAAGACACGGAAGCTCTTGTGTACTTTGGAATCATAAAAAAATCTTTCCGGACAGTTTTTCTACACAGGGAATAGTTGAACCATCTCTGGAACTATGCTTGGAAAAGCTTTGTGTGTGTGCGTACAAAATTTACCGAAATTCTGATAAAAATATCTCATTTTTGTTTGAGTAATCCAGTAATCCCAATGTAAAATACAGCAAATACAAAACTATAAAACTGTTTTTATTACAGCATGTTTTGTAATAATAATTAATAATACTACTACTATAACTAGTAAGACTATAACAATCACAATATGCATGTATGAATTTATGTAAGGAAGTATTTAGTTTTTTCTATTTGATTTTAATATAATATAATATATCCTCACGCCTTCCCACAAGGGTCCCCGAAGGGGTAGGCAGAGATGTATAGGTAATATCCACACACCCACTTTCCGCCAGAGGTATATTAGGTGCCAACGTGACAGATGGCGAGTCCATCGCGGTTACACAAGAACGACTATACATAGCGCCTTTTGAATTTCTTCTCAGACGTATGCAGGTTTCCTCTCGATGTTTTCCTTCACTGTAAAGCTCGTGGTGTGACTAATCACTGTACTTAAGTTTAGAAAAACTCATTGGTACAGTCGGGATTCGAACTTGCGACCTTTGCGTCGCAGGCAACTGCTCAAACCACTCGGCCACCACGACTCCTATACTATAATTAACTTAATTATGTGATGAACCGGAAGAATTTATTCAGATATTTTTATTTTGGAGTAAAATTTCGGAATGGTGACAAAGTAGATAACAATAATAATAAATACCTTTTTGCCCAGCAGTGGGACAAGATGGCTATTAAGCAATTTTAAAAATCCTTGACGTCAATCAATTTTAATGGAGTAATACAAATGCTGCTGCCAATGCTGCCCTACAGAAATGTAAAGAGCGCAAAGCTATATTCTCAGCCTATTACCAATTACGTCTTTATGTAAAAGCGTTAAAGTCTAATTTCCAAACATCTATGATCGACAGAAGCTTTTTACTACAAGGGTGAGGAGGACCACGCTTTTAGTGGAGTTAATGCATAAAACTGATTGTCGGCACTCAAATAGTGCTTCGAAGCTTGTTGACAACCCTGCTTTTACAACCTTTTTAATTGTTAAATGTATGTACCTATATTAGGGTTGTCGTTTTTAGTTATTCTAGTGCGACCACATTCAGGACCAGTGGCTCTCAATATTTATTACTCGGCGACACACTAACACGGTCTACAAATCGCTATATACTTAATACCCCCAATTATAATAAACTAGCGTTCCGTCCCGGCTTCGCACGGGTGGACATATTTTTTTTATAAAAGAAAATATAGCATATGTCACTCAGTGTAGCTTTCCAATGGTGAAAGATTTTTTCATATCGGTCCAGTACTTTTTGAGCCAATTCGTTACAAACATACTTACATACAAATCCTTCCTCTTTAAAATATTATGAGTATATTAGTATAGATAATAATTATAGATGTGGTATTATAGGTGAGAGCCGTGGTGGCCGAGTGGTTCGAGCAGTTGCCTGCGACGCAAAGGTCGCAAGTTCGAATCCCGACTGTACCAATGAGCTTTTCTGAACTTAAGTACAGTGATTAGTCACACCACGAGCTTTACGGTGAAGGAAAACATCGAGAGGAAACCTGCATACGTCTGAGAAGAAATTCAAAGGCGTATGTATAGTAGTGCTTGAGTAACGGCGATGGACTCGCCATCTGTCACGTTGGCACCTAATATACCTCTGGCGGAAAGTGGGTGTGTGGGTATTACCTATACACCTCTGCCTACCCCTTCGGGGACCCTTGTGGGAAGGCGTGAGGATATATTATAATTATAGGTATTAGGACACACAGGACATAACCACGTTTCAACTACCTAGATCAAATCGATCGGACTCTCAAGGACGGGAACGTCCTCAGTACTCGAAATCGACGAGCATGTATTTATTTATTTTATTTTATTTATTTATTTACATAATTAAAACGGCATAAACATACCAATTACATTAATTAGGATAAAATTATTCTACAACACAATCATATACTACAAAAATAAAATAAAAATATACACAATTACGTATATATGTATGAAATTACTGATGAATGTGGACGAAGCGAAAGAGGTATGATAGCCTAGAGAGAACTCTATTATCTCTGCCTACCTCGTTAGGGACTCGGCGTGATAATATGAATACATGTATGAAATAATAATAATATAATATATCCTCACGCCTAACCACAAGGGTCCCCGAAGGGGTAGGCAGAGGTGTATAGGTAATACCCACACACCCACTTTCCACCAGAGGTATATTAGGTGCCAACGTGACAGATGGCGAGTCCATCGCCGTTACTCAAGCACGAGTATACATACGTCTTTGAATTTCTTCTCAGACGTATGCAGGTTTCCTCACGATGTTTTCCTTCACCGCAAAGCTCGTGGTGTGACTAATCACTGTACTTAAGTTCAGAAAAACTCATTGGTACAGTCGGGATTCGAACTTGCGACTATTGCGTCGCAGGCAACTGCTCGAACCACTCGGCCACCACGGCTCATGTATGTATGCAATGCATAAGAAAAATATCTTATTTGTAAATCTCGCGATACAAATAACAGGGGCCTGCATACTGATGTGTAGTGTCACGGTTGTTAGGTACTGTCCTGAGAGCTCTGCCCCGTAGGGTCTCGGCGTAGCTCACATCAAATGTATTAAGCTTTGACAACCCTAGTGACATTTAGAACCCGGTAAAATAACCGTCAAACATTTGTCTCCTTGAGTTTTATGCAAGCCTTCAGTAGTTAGTAAATGTGCGGTATATTGCAGGTTATATTAGTGTGGACTGGCTTAACTGGCAGTTTAAGCATTGTACTTAATAATTCTATTTATTTTTACGTTTTGCTCTCTTCTCTTAGGTACAAACATATGGATACGCCAAGACAGATAGACATAGAGAGTAGAGCTCTAGTTCTCTAGAACTAAGTTCACTTTAAGCAAACTCACATGCTTTCAGGTTCACTTTTTATGTTCCCATCCTTAATTGTTGTCCTTTATTTGATCGGGGTACTAGGAACCTGGTATTTCTCAGCTTCCTCAGCTTTTCACACACTTTTGCATTGTATCTATATCTACTTCGTCATATTCACATTTTTCACTCATCCTTTGGTTCGAGCAGTTGCCTACAACGCAAAGGTCGCAAGTTCGAATCCCGACTGTACCAATGAGATTCTCTGAACGTACAGTGATTAGTCACACCACGAGCTACGGTGCTACGGTGAAGGAAAACATCGAGAGGAAACCTGCATACGTCTGAGAAGAAATTCAAAAGGCGTATGTATAGTCGTGCTTGAGTAACGGCGATGGACTCGCCATCTGTCACGTTGGCACCTAATATACCTCTGGCGGAAAGTGGGTGTGTGGGTATTACCTATACACTTTCGCCTACCCCTTCGGAGACACTTGTGGGAAGGCGTGAGGATATTATATATATTTACCTTTATAAAAACGTAACATACCTTTTTCATCTCTACAACCACACCCTCATTCACGCCAGTTGCTTTGCGGGTCTTATCATTGCGGATTCATTTTGATATTGTCACGCCGCACATTTATCGAAGGAAACGCATCTCCACTGCATCTGCCTAGTTTTTATGCCTCCTATGACATACCCAGGATTGATTGTCATGTAATAAAGTGGGCACCATAATCGTATTGTGCCCAGCTACTTGAGAATTATTGCTGATATGTTTGCTGTTTCATCCTGTTCATACATATCATCACGCCGAGTCCCTAACGAGGTAGGCAGAGAGTATAGAGCGCCAGTTCTCTAGACTAACATACCTCTTTCGCTTCGTCCACTTTCATCAGTCTCTTCATACATGGTCGTCGGTTTCGAGTACTCTTGACGTTTCCGTCCTAACCTGTATCCTATCCTGTTCAATTAAAACGAAATGCGAAAACCGTCTCCTTTTTTTAAGTCGGTTAAAAAGAGACCCTTGTGACATAATTTCATATCATTATTATGAATTCAATCGAAGATACGTACAGTTATCCAATAGCGCCCGTTTGAAGATAATGCTGTGCCCCAATATGGACGCCTAGGGCTGTGACGCCTTTCACCATTCAGGGTCTCGCTCCGGATTAAAAGTAACACCCTGAGGGTGGGACTACAAAGACAGATTTGAAAATATGTCCCTTTTCACACATTATCTCTTTGGGATCGTCATTTTAATTACATTGTTAGGATTTCAGCGACCGTCGCACTGGAAGACATCTTTATGTAATGACAAGCCGCGTTTATAAGTCTATTTATATACAGACTACAGACAGATGTACATAATATAAAAAACTTCTTTCGGGACTTTCGTACATACATACATACATATCATCACGCCAAGTCCCTAACGAGGTAGGCAGAGAGTATAGAGCGCCAGTTCTCTCTTGACTTACATACCTCTTTCGCTTCGTCCACGTGTGGGATTTTGTCCCCTTTTTAATTCAAAGCATTTAATACTAAGTGGCTTTTTCATATCTTTACGCCATCGCAATAGGATCCCAGAATGGTCAGAGGTCCAACGTGACATATGGCGAGTCCATCGCTGTTTCTATATCAGACACTGACGGAGATCGAACTTGTATCTTTGTGTTGCCGGCGACTCCTCGACCCACTTGGTCACCATGACTCCATGATCGATATAAAAAAAAAACTAACGGCCGAGTTTATTCGTGAAGATTTTGGAATTGAATATGTGATCTTGAAACTTTAAAATTTCATGAATAGCTTTTGCGTTTACATATTATATTTTTAACGTACTAAGTTATAAATATGTTTACCAACATTATAATATTCAGTAAACAGTGTATTTGGAAAAAGGTTATAATGTAAAAAGTTTGGTTTTTCTTTCTCCGTTCAAAGAAAACTTACTTACTTATATAACCTTATTTTGGACGGTCGATCAATTTGGTATAACTTTTGATATTTTATTTAAGTGAACAAATTCCTGTAGTGAACGTTACTTAATGCGACGTGTACTTAGTACGATGCGGTTTCAAGAAATATCCGATAATGCCTGCAGAAGTCGAAAACGTATACGTTTATAACCATGAAGTTTCTTGCCGGTTCTTCTCCATGGAAACGACCAACCCGAACCGTGCACCTTTTTCGACGTTTTATAAGTGCCCACTTAGGCCTATGTAAAATAAAAATATATTGATTTTGATATATCTTCTTAATATATATACATTACGTATTGTTTGTCCGCGATGGACTCCTAAACTACTAAACCGATTTCAATCAAATTTGCACGCCATGTGGAGTTTGATTCAACTTAAAAGATAGGATAGCTTACATCACAATTGGACACGATAGGTGGCGCTGTGATTGTGTTTCAGGAAGTTTAACCTTTTTCACCCGGGCGAAGCTGGGCGAGGCAGCTAGTATATTTAATCTAATTGATAGGTACTTGCTGTAAAACTAATAGAAATATTATATTATAAACGGTGAAGGAAAGCATGAAGAGAAAATCTGCATACGTCTGAGAAGTAAATTCAAACTCGTATGTATAGTCATGCTTGAGTAACGGCGACGGACACGCTATCTATCACGTTGCCACCTAAAATATATCTCTGGCGGAAAGTGGGTGTGTGGGTACTACCCACCTCAGCCACCCCTTCGGGGACCCTTGTGGGAAGGCGTGAGGATATATAATATATGATGGCCGTGATTTTAGATTTGAAAGATTTTAATATAACCAGGCACATTTCCCTGTTTATCTTGAGAGTCGACTAAGAGACAGTAATATTGCTCAGCTGGCCGAGTGGACGCGACTAACATCATTACTGGCTGAGATTGCAAGCCAGCGAGGATCTGCTTAAATAAAACGGGTCGCATTTATGATACTGAAACAAAAATTATGTTTTAATGTAGATAAGAGATTATGCCTACAAATTGCTTAAGCAGAAATAGTAACAGATAGAGGAAGACCGCGTTCCAAGTACTTGGATCGAATCGATCGGACACTTAAATAAAATAATAATAATATAATATATCCTCACGCCTTCCCACAAGGGTCCCCGAAGGAGTAGGCAGAGGTGTATAGGTAATACCCACACACCCACTTTCCGCCAGAGGTATATTAGGTGCCAACGTGACAGATGGCGAGTCCATCGCCGTTACTCAAGCACGACTATACATACGCCTTGAATTTCTTCTCAGACGTATGCAGGTTTCCTCTCGATGTTTTCCTTCACCGTAAAAGCTCGTGGTGTGACTAATCACTGTACTTAAGTTCAGAAAAACTCATTGGTACAGTCGGGATTCGAACTTGCGACCTTTGCGTCGCAGGCAACTGCTCGAACCACTCGGCCGCCACGGCTCTTAAATATGAGAGTGTTTAAAGTAGGTACTCGAATTTGGCGAGATTGTTTGAAAAGACTGAATAATGTGGATGAAGCGAAAGAGAACTGTAAGTCTAGAGAGAACTAGACATGATATGTATGACTGTAATTATATTATTAAATGGAACAATTCCATATTTAAATTTATTTGAATTACCAAACTTGATTTTTTTCCCCCGCAAACCAAGTTCTTGTCAGAGGTGAAAGCAATTTTCAATATTTGCAAACGCAAACGACACGTTTCTTGCAATTTTATTAACCTTTCATACATAACATGATATTATACTTGCGCATGTCACGTCCCAGTTGACAACGGTTCCACATTGTTATTCTAATCTAAGTAATATTGGCTAGACTAGAGGGACGAGCCGTGGAGGGCAAGTGGTTCGCGTAGTCGCCCATAACGCAAATATTGCACATTCTTATCCCGATTGTAACCAATGAGTTTTCCTGAACATGCAGTGTTTGATCACACTAGAGTTTAACGTTAAGGGTTACATCGAGAGGAAACCTGTGCTAGAGAAAGGACGATGGACTCGCCATCTGTCACGTTGACATTTAAATGTTCTAAATTTAAAAATCCGACGAAAAGTGTAGGTTCTATTTGCACGTCTCTTCCTACCCATTCGGGGACTTGGGGGAGGGTGTGTAGATACACATACTAGTTATCCCGCCCAGCTTCGCTCGGGTGAAAATACATTGGCGCCACCTATCTGATCTAATTGTGAATTTAAACCATTCTCGTATCCACTAGAAGACACACAGAAAATTCTATCAAAATCGGTCCAGCCTTTTAGGAGTAGTTTAGTAACATACACACGTACAGAAGAATTAAATATAAAGATATGCTATAAAGCTCCTTCTCTCTCTATGTCTTCTCGTTGGGGTTCATGGTGGGAAGGCATAAGGATCTAAATATTTATAAAAATGTTGGTCTGTTTTTATATATATATAAAAACAGATCAATATATATATATATACTATAATTGATATATAATTGATATATATATATATATATATCAATTATAGAAATAATTCTGAGAAGAAATTCAAACGCGTATGTGTAGTCGTGCTTGAGTAACGGCGATGGACTCGCCATCTGTCACGTTGGCACCTAATATACCTCTGGCGGAAAGTGGGTGTGTGGGTATTACCTATACGCCTCTGCCTACCCCTTCGGGGACCCTTGTGGGAAGGCGTGAGGATATCAATTATATATATATATATGTTTTTTTTTTCTCTATTTCTTTTCTCTCTTTACTTGGTTGCCTGGAAGAGATCACTTTTGCGATAAGGCCGCCTATTGTGCCTATTACATGTTATTATCTGTCTTTTCGTCATCCTATTTGTTTGTATGTGTTTGTGTACAATAAAGAATATAATTATTATATAACTATTTTGTAAAAAATTGTGAACCTATTAGCGTGAGTGATTTTGTCGTGCTAATTTCTAAATAAATAAAGAAAATAAATTTCTCTAAAATCCCTTAGAGACAGTACAACTATTCCTTTTTCCTATCTACGAAGGGTTTTTTCTAAGCAAACAGATCCTTTATCAAACGACAAATGTACATTATAAAAGGGAAACCGTTACCTCACACCCTTTTTCTGCTATCTAGTTTAAGTCGCATTATTTGATACGTCCATATTGAATTCAATTCTTGTAAGTGAAAACTTTTTTTTTTTTATACAACAAGCATACGGCCCACCTGATAGAAAACGGTTACCGCAGCCTATTTACGCTTACAATACCGAAGTATCACTTGCGCGTTGCCACTCTGTGCTTGGAGAGTTATACTGTGTTGGCAGCATAATGGGACTAATGCCTCTGCTGCCAACACAATATAACAATCCTCCCCCCTCCCCAAGGAGCTCATTACTGGAAACCTTATTCACCGCGTAGGAACACAGCACAAAAAATTGTGTTATTTGGCTACGGACTTCTGTAAGGTGGAGGTCCTGCCTCAGTCGGGCAGCTCCAAATTCGAACGGGAAACCCGTTATGCCCTACCTCTCTTAAATATCGACCTTGGAACCACTAAGTGTGAGGAACGCTTGTGTAACTGTGTGTGTATGTCATGTATGACATGACAGGAAGCTGTATCCCGCGCAGTCTCCCCGCACAAAACGCATTCCTAGATATTTTCCCTGAATTTCGCGAAAGAGGATATTTATCATGTGACTGCTGGCTGTTACAAAAAAAAACATTTAAAAACTTAAAAAAAAAACTACCGTAG
Source organism: Drepana arcuata (assembly GCA_016069955.1). Classification (NCBI taxonomy): domain Eukaryota; kingdom Metazoa; phylum Arthropoda; class Insecta; order Lepidoptera; family Drepanidae; genus Drepana; species Drepana arcuata. The sequence continues at coordinate 30,100 of JACCPG010000262.1, forward strand.
TTAATGTCAATACCTTTTGTTTTTATATTTCTTAAGTAACTTTTATTTTATTTTTATTTAAAAAAAATGCCTGAATTATATTGTAATTTGCATGTTAAATTATATTTAACAGAGAAAAGTTTGCTGATGTGTGTGATAACTAATTGCTTGTATTTGTGTGATTTATTTATGTTTCCCAAATAAAAAAATAAACATAAAATAAAATGAGGTTGGCTTGTGGAGGACTGAATCGATATTTTACCTGTGGAGTTCTGCAAGAGAAATGTCTTTTAATATGATGAGTTAATATAAAAGCCGTGGTGGCCGAGTTCAAGTCGTTCGAGAACCTGCAACGCAAACACTGCAAGTTTTAATCCTCGACTAGAAATTGGTGGGGCGTGTCTTCGAGGATGGCACTATCTATAACAAGTTGTGTATCTTCATTCCTCGCTTTAAGACAGATCTTAACCCAGCAAATGTGTGCCCCAAAGTTTCTGTCCTAACTCACCTTGATTTTGTTCTACCTTGTTATTTATTGCAACTAATAAAGATAGTTAACAGGCAACTTAGCTGGGTTCACTTGAAATGCTTTACTTTGGATCTTTCAGGACAGTTTGTTAGTTGAAGGGTTGAGATGAAACAAAGTTTCCGTGTAAGGTTGGACCTGTTGATGCTGGCAGTTTGGTAAATAATGTGTCCTTTAGAAAAAGAAGTACGGCTCTTAAAGAATAGCTAAAGAGTCCGGAGTTCAGACACTTATCTCTGGAACTATCAGTCGAGCTTGTAACAATATTATTGCGTAACAATATTATGTTTGTATGTTTGTAACCGACTTCTTTGGGCGCGATTTTGACCCACTTTAAACGGCCAGATTTCGTTCAAACTTTGTATCGATTGTTGATTTATCGAGGACCGATGACAATACACTAATTTGATAAAATTATTACATTTTTATAAACCAAAAGTAGAAAATTAATAATTGTTTAAAAAAACTAAAAAACACGCTTTTTATAGAAAACCGAACTAAAAAATAGAAAATTAATTTAAATTAATAATAGTGTGAATAATTTTTTATTTATTATTACTTAATTTAAATTTATTTTCTATTTTTTATTTGATAGCCGTGATGGGCGCGTGGTTCGAGCAGTCGCCTGCAACACACAGATTCCAATAGATATAGATTATTGGCTGAATTAACAAATAATATGTGTTTTACACAAAAAACTACCACTTAAAACAACATTTACGCGGGTAAAACCGCGGGGTACAGACAGTTTTTTATATGTCAATCATAGCCTTCTTAATATGCCCATCATGCAGTGCAACGGTTCCAACAGTTGAGATTCGAACCGTAGCATTGCATGTGGCTCGAACCACTCAGCCACCACGGTAATCTTTATTCACGTCACGTCTTTATACGTCAACTAGATAAAAAGAAACCATGAAGAGAAAATGGTTAATTTTCAGTTTTACCGACATCTGTAATTTCTTTCATAAATATTTGGTAATGCTTTGCAATAAACTTGTTCGCTGGTTCTCAAAGTTTTCACATCTGTTCAGATCAATTTTAAATCAAGAAGGAATTCATATTTAGAAGACTTTGATTGACATATAAGGAAACATGGTTATTTGTAACATAGTTATTTGTAACTATGTTTCTCTGCTCCTTAATAAAAAATAAATATATATAATTATCTTTGGTAATTAATTGCGTAAAACATATACTATGTGCTATTCATAGTGTATGTTTTCACTATGCAAAGTGTGATCCATTTTCATTTTGTAGTGAATAATGAACACATCCCCATCCCCCTCATAGAAACATCCCCACAAACTTTCGCATCTATGATATTAGTAGGATATAATATTATTATACTAATATTCGTAAGTAATTCATATTATTTGGATTTTTTCATATATATATATATATATATATCTATATATTCAGATCACAGTTTGAGAGTCACCGTCGCAAGCCATAAACCGATTCACCTTAACAAGCATTCATTTTGTTTTATGAACGGAACGGAACTTTATTTGAATTTTATAAGAGATTTGCAGAGGTTCAATATAATTGTATTATTATTGGGTTTACTGCGTTGGTAGAAAGGGAAGTTGAATCAGAAGAAACGATACGCTAAAATCAAAATCATAAATATTTTATTCAACGTCACCAGGAATATGTAAATGTCATATCATCTCTTCTTCTTATGTTTATACCTATATCTTATCTTATCTTTCTAATCTTACTAATATTATAAAATTTGGTTTGGACACATAGAAAGGATGAGTGAAGAAAGATTGACGAAACAGATATACAAAGCAAAAGTGTGTGCAAGAAGAGGCAGAGGAAGGCCACGTTCCAACTACCTAGATCAAATAGATCGGACTCTGAAGGACGGGAACGTTAAGAGTACTCGAAACCGACGAGCATGTATGAAGAGACTGATGAATGTGGACGAAGCGAAAGAGGTATGTAATTCTAGAGAGAACTGGCGCTCTATACTCTCTGCCTACCCCGTTGGGGACTTGGCGTGATGATATGTATGTATGTATGTAATATTATAAAAAATGTGTAAGTTTGTAAGTTTGGATGTTTGTGGTTCATTTACGGCCAAACGGCTGAACCGATTTGGCTGAACGTTGAAATGGTGATAGCTTATACCTAGGAACAGGACATCAATAAGTGGTAGCCCACTTATTAATATTATAAAGGCGAAAGTTGGTAAGTTTCGATGTTTGTTTCTCTGTCACGGCAAAACGGCTTAACCGATTTGACTTTTAAATTTGAATGTTAAAATAGTGATGGCTTAGGATAAGGCTATTTTTTTCCTGAAAAATTCAAAGTTCAAATATTATAATGTATGATGCTCTTTCGAACTCCACGCGTGCAAAGTCGCGGGCGTTAGCTAGTATATTATATAAATTTTCTGTACATGTGGTTGTAACTTAACTGCTCCTAAACGACTGGACCGATTTTGATATATTTCTTGTTTATGTTCAAGTGGATTTGAGAGTGGTCTAGATTCGAACCCGAATTTAACTCACCCACGCGAAGTTGAGCGGGATAGCTGGTAAGTATTTAAAAGTCATTCGCCGTGATTTCTTTTTAACATCGGTTCCATTTTTCACGTACAGGTAGAGAGACATTTTCCTAACATTTAATCGCTTGATACAGGAGCAAATTAATTTATAGTAAGCGTTCTTTGATACACGAGCTTAGGGTGACATTTAAGCTCCTGTATGGGTTGAATTTTGTAAAGAGAAAAGATATATTATGCCATTAAAATCCGTTAAGTGTATCAAAAGTAATAACGATAACATACGTATTTTTTTTGGGATTAGTAAGTATATAAGTTAACCAATGCTTGGGACCATTTAAGATGTCGCATTCGCGTCCCGCGGGAGTAGACGTAGAGTAACTTCCGTGTTGAGAGCCCGGATATCTTTCCAAATATTTTTTTTAATGTCTGTGCTCGGAATTTCAATTTGAGATGTAATATGTTTCAGTAGCATTCAAAAGAACTGGTACAATATGATATCTGTTATAAGATGTGTATGGAAGAAAATACTCGGTTACTTATTGGCTTTACAAAGTAAAAGACTTTGATCCAAACGTAAATCTTCTTCTTTTTTTTTATTGTTTTATGAGCTAGTTGGAAATAAAAACAGTTATAGTGTGTTACGTAAGCGCAGTTTATTATCGATGTTTATTTAATCAAAGGTGTGAAAAGGACAGATATAGAATGAAATGAATTATGATTGCGAGCCAAGGCTTGATGAAAAAAATTACCCATAGAAATTATAGTTTCACATTTCTGTATTCAAAATTCATAAAGATAAACTAGAAGTATATAGGTCTAAAGAGATCTGACGCTTCATTCTCTCTGCCTACCCCGTGAGTGGTAGACTCTTTTTAGTCTTTTGAGACTAAGAGAGCTTAACAGTGAAGGAAAACAACTAGAGGAAACCTGCATACGTTTGAGGGGAATTCAAAGACTATGTATAGATTATGTATAGTCGTGTCAAAGAATATGAAAAAAAAAATCAAAAAAATTAAAATATTTTATTCAACGTAGACACAGCACTTATTGAACGTCACGTTTAATATAAACTAAAGTTACCAAAGTTACCAGATTATGTATAGTCGTGTTTGAGTAAAGGTCATGGATTCGGCATCTGTCAGGTTGGCACCTAATATATATCTCCGGTGATATGTGGGTGTGTTGGTATTATATACACATCTGCCCCCCCCATCGAGAACTTGTAGGCAGGCATGAATATATATTATTCGAAATGCAAAAGGGTACATAATTTAATAAAATTATACTGAAATGCACGGCGGCGTAGGGTTAACCGACAATTTAACACTCCAGTGCTACAATAGTTTTAAATTGGATTATTAAGTTACCGACCGACGGACAAATTAATTTTGTGACTTTCTATTTTGCAAGTAATTATTTCCTTAGCAGAGTTACACAATTGTTAATTTTTAAGCTTAACAAGAATTCTCTTCTTTTCTCTCTTGTTTTAATTATATTATTACGAATAATAAAACCATGATTCCAACCCCAACTGTACGGATTAGTGTTTCTGAACTTAATTCAGTGACCTAGAAACATTCTGAGAAAATCTGTAAACTTGAGAAGAACTTTAAAGACTAACATACGTCGTGCTTGAGAAAAGATCCCGGGAAATGTTGGCAGAGGTGTACAACAACCTATTTGCGCCGAACACATATTTATTTGGGTGACAAAATCTGTCACACAAATAATTCAGAAATTTCTTCTCAAACGTATGCTGATTCCCGCACGATGTTTCATCGTAAAACTCAGAGTCTGATAAATAATTATTATTACTACGGGGCAAACCAAAGATAGAGAGAAAAGTCCTCTCAAAAGTGTATTCTTGGATGCAGGGCTCATGAGCTATTGGTATAAGTAAAACGGTTTTAGTTCAGGGGTTGGAAACATTGCCGTTTAAAGTACTCTGTCAACACGGCTGGCTTTGTAGGCGAGCGATCCACCGCGTCAGGTGCTGCCAACATTTTCTTTATTCAATCTAAATCTTTATTTAGGGCGTGATCTAACACGGCCTTAGTAAATATTTTGAGTAAATTACGAACATCTTCAAGATTTTTTCTTTCTTGGAGTTTTTGTTTACAAACTGTAGTTAAAATAGTATATAAAACATTTTTTGTTTCAAAAAACTGTAATGAAAGCAAGCCTTTTCATTTATTTATATATATATATATATATATATATATATATCCTCACGCCTTCCACAAGGGTCCCCGAAGGGGTAGGCAGAGGTGTATGGGTAATACCCACACACCCACTTTCCGCCAGAGGTATATTAGGTGCCAACGTGATAGATGGCGAGTCCATCGCCGTTACTCAAGCACGGCTATACATACGCCTTTGAATTTCTTCTCAGATGTATGTAGGTTTCCTCTCGATGTTTTCCTTCACCGTAAAGCTCGTGGTGTGACTAATCACTGTACTTAAGTTCAGAAAAACTCATTGGTACAGGCGGGATTCAAACTTACGATCTTTGTGTCGCAGGCAACTGCTCGAACCACTCGGCCACATTAAAAGGCCGTGACCTTTTAATTTGTTTTTGAATATTCCGTATTCATTTCAAATTGCTATCAAATACACCATATTTTTCGTGAGTCAAATATAACATTACATTGATAAGACTTTAAAGCTTTACGAGTATTGACAGGCGATTGACAGTTGCGCTGCCATGTTGATTTATGATCTTTATTGAAAACGAGTAAAATAAACGGTCTACGTATTATATTAACAAAGATCAGGCAACTGCTGCATGGATGTTAAAATAGCAGATGATATTTAATAATATGTATCATGACATTGGCCGATATTATGCCGTCATATATATCTTCATCTCTTTCTCCAAGGACCCATGAAGGGTGACGTAATAAATAATAATAATAATAATAATAATATTCTTTATTGTACACACACACATACAGACAAATAGGATGACAAAAAGACAGAGAATAACATGTAATAGGCACAATAGGCGGCCTTATTTCAAGAGCGATCTCTTCCAGGCAACCAAGTGAAGAGAGAAAAGAAATAGAGATAAAAGGTAGGTGTGATAGTTAAGCGGGTGAAATATACATATTTACTATAATATACATATACTAAGCAATCTAAATAAATACATACGAGACATATACCTATTTTATACACATACAATAACATATACATAAATATACTTACATATGTATAATTTATAAAGAAAAATTGTATTCGAATAAAAGTTTCTTGAAGGAATTCAATGATTCTGCCAATGATATAATAAACGTGATATAAACGTGACAGATCCCTAGCCGTTTCTCAAGCATAGCTAAAATAAAATAACCTTTATATACATGTTTGAATTTCTTATCCAACGTATGCAGGTTACCTCTGGACGATATCTCTTGAAGTAAAGCTCGTATGATTCGCTGTCCTAAACTTCATAAGTACTCATTGGTACAGTCTGGATTCGAACTACGATTGCAAATTTTGCACGCTACCCTAAAAAGTGATATTTCAAAATAATACGTCGACACACAAACCAATAAGCTACTTATTGAATAGAATCAGGTAAGTAGATATTACTATGAGGAAATCCATCTTTACTTATGTGCTTTTTTATTGGATTTATTTGTCCTTGCTCTCTATATATACCATCATACAATTTATTAATATCAACTTCATGAATTTAAGGAGCTTGGCTCTTGTCGGCGTCTCTGGTAAGGTCTCTTCCATTTGCTTCCGTCCAGCGCAACCTCTTTGACTTCCCTCTACGTCATGAGAGACACTTTTTCTTTGATCTGACCCATGTATGTATACCTTGTTCTTCATCTTCCTCTCTTCCCATCTACCTTTCCTTCTAAGATATTTCTAAAGATGCTATCATGTCGTATAAGGCCTATCATCTCTTCTCTTCTATTCTTCATATCTTCATATCAGTAAACCTAATTGTTACGACGGATAATGTTTTTGTTTTTTTTTCTGGAAGCGTACCATTATCTGGCTAGTACCATTTTTTGTACCCATGTCTAAGAAGCACTCCTATATAACAATTCATGATAATCGGATAAATCGTTAAGACGTAAGATCGTAACAAACTAACTAACTTATGAATTTATAATATTGAGATGAGATATGAAATTATTTGTACATGGAATAAGCAAACTAGTGAAGTTCACATTTTGATTAGAAACGGATCGAACCCGCACTTATCATGGGCAGGAACGCCTTGACTGTTAGCAAGAAACAAAAGACGCATTAAAGACGGTGCCAACTATGTTCCATCAACCTGATGCCCAACAAACTGATGCTAATTAAAACCAAACTGATTGACTACCTCAGTACAATTAATAGGCGCAGTTCCGAAGCACTCAGTGTGGAACGGCCCATTTCCTCCCGACCGCTTATCTCATGATGTCACTTCCTCCACTAACGCAAAGTTTACGAATACACTTTGACACTTTAAATAAATCTCCTACACACCTCTGCCTCTACCTCCATAGTTAAAAGTAATTATTTATTAGATATAAGTACTTAATTATTGTTATTGCTACATCGCTCTGATAATAAAGCGTTAATACTGGCAATATTGTGATAATTAAATAGTTATACATAATTGATTAGTACACCTACAATGTACATTAAAGTACGATAATGATAAAGCTTTTACAAATTCATGGAGCCACCATATGTTCTACTAATGTTGCAGTAGAGTGGTTAATTTTCCTGCAACGTAACGACTGACTAGAACCAAGACTACACCAGTGTTCAGTTGTTAACTAAGAAACATTAGTTGAAATAATGTATAGTTAATTTAGTCAACAACAGATGACGCTAATAGTATCAATTTATGATATTTAAATTTCATTATACAGTTTTACGAATGCGTCGCTAGATGTCACTGTACCGAGTGTTGCAAAAGCTGCATCACGCTAAAGATGTGTATACTTGATTTGGCTTAAGGTTTGAAAATATATTTGTTGGTCACTACCAGCAGTGGTATATTAGTTGAATACAGACAGTTGTAGACGTATATCATTTGTGTTTGATTTTGGGACCCTATTACACACAGAGTTCAAGAGTTTTAAAATTTTCTGCATATTTTAATGTTATTGACTTTCACTATTATGTATGTAGGTGTGTGGGTACTACCTATATACCTCTGCCTACCCCTTCGGGGAAGGCGTGAAGATGCATATTATTTTTATAATGCTTAATCACGCAGGATTTATATTACTTTGTGTGTCATGAATATGGATAGGGGGAAATACGTACGTAAGTCAAGTTAGAACTACCGACTGTCTCTGCCTATCTCACGACTCGACGTGTAGATATGTATGTATGTAATTTTTCTATACGAGCCATGTAAACAGATAAATATTTTTTCTTTGAAACGGCGGCGGATCATAGTTTATATTACGCCATATCCGGTTACAAAGCTGTTTGGTGCGACATCACTTTACTTTATTGTTATGCGACACACAATCTCGTGAAGTGAGAAGGGCCTTCAGTAGCCTACGTTAAGGTTAATCCAAATTGCTGGACGAAACCGTATATCTTATTACTTTTCATCATAAAGAAGATATAATGAAAAGTGATACTATTCATTTATTTATATATACATTTCTTCTGTACGTGTATGTCACTGAACTCCTCCTTATTTTAATGATATTTTCTGTGTGTCTTTCTCAAACTTTTACAAGTTTCTTCTCGATGTTTTCCTTCACCATAAAGCTTGTGGTGTGACTAATCACTGCACCGTATTTAATGAAAAAACATATACGGACAAACTCGGCCTCTTTATAACAATAATATATATGTAGATGTTCTAGTTCAGGCCAGGTCACAATGTCACTCATGTAAGTTGTAAACTATATGTCCCCAATATTGTACTCTTACTACTAATATTGTATCTCGTCCTGTGACTAAGTTTGGCGATAGTTTTACAACATTGTCATTGCTTTGGTATCGCCGTGTCATAGTTTTGTGTTCGCATAATTTACGAGTTTGTATACAATGATTAAATAATATCTTTGCCTCTGATTATATTAAGTATATGTATGAAGCCAAAGGTGGGAACGTCAAGTGTACTCGAAACAGACGTTCTACTCTCTATGTCTACCCCGTGAGGGACTTGGCGTGATTATAGGGGGGGGTCACTAAAATGTTCTCAAAAATTCCTCACGGAAATAATGGACGACTATATGTATCAATCAAATATAGAAATCAATCACCATTCGTTCTAGAGTAAATCTAGAATGACGACGACTGATTTAAATTTGTCTTTTTTGTGTATATTTGACACAAATCTGTCTTGACTTCACATCATTTGACATCATTTGGACTCGATAGGTGGCGTAGGGATCGTGTTCAGTTGAGATTTTCTTGGACTGGGTGGGTCAGCTCATAAAATAGTTGTAGAATACCGCGGTGGCTGAGTCGTTAAAGAAAAACATTGATTTTTTTCTGATTTCGAGTACAGTGAAATGAAACATCGTGGGTAGTATACACGTATGTGGAGATATGCTTGAGGGAGGGCGACATACAAGCCATTTCTCTCTTCCAGACCGAGATATATGACGAGGGAAAAGTGGGTGTTATTACACCAGTGTCTACCCTTTCAAGGACGCTTGGGACAGTGAGTCTATTTCTTTTAATACTTTACAGGCATAAGCAATAGGAACCAAAAGGCAGGCAATAGCACGTTCTGTATATTGCTCATCCGACCAACTTTGATCGTTTCGTGTTATAAAACGAGTATAATTTATACAATTTCCTTGGGTTTGACCAATAATTGTACTTAGACCCTTGAAAGTATCATGAAACTTATACTTCAAAACGTATCAAACTTACAATAATCATTATTAAGTTTTTTTTTATCTTCACGCCATCCCATAAAAGTCCTCGAAGTGAAAGTCAAGTACGTAATAACAACGTCATTTAGACAGAAACATATTTAGGTCCCATGAATAAATGGCAAGAGCCGTGGTGGCCTAGTGGTTCATGTAGTTGACAGCAACACAAATATAGTAAGTTCGAATCGCGACTGTACCAATGAGTTTTCTGAACTTAAGTACAGTGATTAGTCATAACACGAGCTGTTCGGCGATGGGAAACATCGAGAGGAAACTTGCATACGTTTGAGAATAAATTCAAAGAAGAAGTTAGCAGTAAGTAGAATAATTCGTCTTTTAACTTTTTTTCATAGAAACCTGCATTTTCTTCTCGATATTTTCCTTCACCGTAAAGCTCGTAGTGTGTCTCATCACTGTACTTAAGTTAAGAAAAACACATTAATATAGTCCGAGGTCGAACCTGCAATCTTAATAATGCAAGCAACAATTCAAGCCACACCGCCATGGTTCTGCAACTGCGCCAACATTACTGTACAATATTTCGTTATGATAGAGCTAGCAAGAGCCGTGGTGGCCGAGTGGTTCGAGCAGTTGCCTGCAACGCAAAGGTCGCAAGTTCGAATCCCGACTGTACCAATGAGTTTTTCTGAACTTAAGTACAGTGATTAGTGACACCACGAGCTTTACGGTGAAGGAAAACATCGAGAGGAAACCTGCATACGTCTGAGAAGAAATTCAAAGGCGTATGTATAGTCGTGCTTGAGTAACGGCGATGGACTCGCCATCTGTCACGTTGGCACCTAATATACCTCTGGCGGAAAGTGGGTGTGTGGGTATTACCTATACACCTCTGCCTACCCCTTCGGGGACCCTTGTGGGAAGGCGTGAGGATATATTATATTATTATACTAGCTGCCCGCCCCGGCTTCGCACGGGTGCAATATTAATACTAATACTATGTAAAAGATAAAAATGGTTACGGTGGCTTATCCTTTAGAGATAATTAAATATTATCGTGGAAATTTTTATCGATCATTTTAAGATATACTATTCCGTAGTACATTTAATTGATCTATCTCGTAAGGTTTATCCAGCGTTTGCGATTTAAGCGCACAAAAATATGTTTCTATCATCACACTACAAATCTTTGAATATTTCTTTATTCATTAAACATATAATATAAACCTTCCTCTCTCAAAAGATTTCTTGCCTTATTACCATAAGGGTAAAGAATTGTATACATATCATAACGCGAAGTCCCTAACGGGGTAGGCAGAGAGTATAGAGCGCCAGTTCTCTCTAGACTACAATACCTCTTGCGCCTCGTACACATTCATCAGTCTCTTTCATGCTCAATTCATGCTCGTCGGTTTCGAGTACTCTTGACGTTCCCGTCCTTGAGCGTCCGATCGATTTGATCTAGGTAGTTGGAACGTGGTCTTCCTCTGCCTCTTCTTGCACACACTTTCGCTTTGTATATCTCTTTCGTCAATCTTTGTATATGTCCAAACCAACCTAACATGCCTTTCTTCATCTTTTCAATCACACCCCCGTTCACTCATCACTTGATTTGAGAATCTTTTCATTGCGGATTCGATCTAAGATCGTTACTCCGAACTGAAAAAAAAAACACAAAAATTGCCCGACTTGTCCCGACTCTACTAAACGTAAGTGAAGAACGACTCTCTCGCAATTGTTTTTTCCAGATGACATTTGTATTTCGCGCCATAATGAATCTATGGTACGCGATAGTTTTACTTGTTATCGTCCATGGTATTCCATAACAATATGCAATAAATACGATTCTTGGTTTCCGATTAATATTGTTTTATATTTGAGCATCATCTATGTTTATGCGTTGAAATAAATTAATTAAATTTATTAATAACTAATTTAATTTATTATAATGGTCACAAATAACACTTGGTTAAATGTATAAATAATCGATTACAAAAAAAAAATAAAAAAAAAAGTTTAACTTCTTTAAATAATAATGAACATTGAATCGAATTCTTATTTTAAAACGCAAGTGAAGAACGACTCTCTTGCAATTGTTTTTCCCAGATAACATTGGTAGGTACATCGCGCCATAAAAAGCAATGGTTGAAAAACGTGTTTTTATTATTTAACGCCTTGCGGGTGGAGTTTCATAAAATCCGTTCTTAGCTGACCTCTACATCGCGTAAGGAATACTTCTACCAAATTTCAAGTCAATCGGCCTTATAGTTCCTGAGATTTCGTGATGAGTCAGTTAAAAAATGGGATCTCCTATATATATAGATATTCCGCAACAATATGCAATAAATACACGATTCTTGGTTTCCGATTAATATTGTTTTATATTTGAGCATCGTCTATGTTTATGCGTTGAAATAAATTAATTAAATTTATTAATAACTAATTTAATTTATTATAATGGTCACAAATAACACTTGGTTAAATGTATAAATAATCGATTACAAAAAAAAATAAAAAAAAAAGTTTAACTTCTTTAAATAATAATGAACATTGAATCGAATTCTTATTTTAAAACGCAAGTGAAGAACGACTCTCTTGCAATTGTTTTTCCCAGATAACATTGGTAGGTACTTCGCGCCATAAAAAGCAATGGTTGAAAAACGTGTTTTTTTTATTTAACGCCTTGCGGGTGGAGTTTCATAAAATCCGTTCTTAGCTGACCTCTACATCGCGTAAGGAATACTTCTACCAAATTTCAAGTCAATCGGCCTTATAGTTCCTGAGATTTCGTGATGAGTCAGTTAAAAAATGGGATCTCCTATATATATATAGATATAGAGCTAGCATACAGAACTATGAATTTTAATGGACGAACTATTCTAGAGAGCTGCATACCGCCTCGCCTTGCAATGAGCCCATTGACAACTTCGTAACTTTTCGCCGTGAATAAGCAAAATTCAAGCTTACTTTTCGGCATTAAGAAGTAGTACTTGTAACTTTCTTGATGTCTCGCATATTAATATATCGTGGAGTTTTATTATGCTAGTTAGTCGTGTTTGCCGAGTGCTTCGAGTAGTTGACTGCGACCCAAGATGGCAAGTTCGAATCCCAATCGTACCAATGAGTTTTTATGAACTTAAGTACAGTGATTAGTCACACCACGAGCTTTACGGTAAAAGGAAACATCGAGAGGAAACCTGCAAACGTCTGAGAAGCAATTCAAAGGCGTATGTATAGTCGTGCTTGAGTTACGGCGATGGACTCACCGTCTGCCTAGTTGGCACCTAAGATATATCTGGTGGAAAGTGGGCGTGTGGGTCTTATATATCTTTGTGCCAATTTCCATCGAATTCTGTACATTTTCTTTGAAAGAGAATAAAAAATACTCACGTATAATTTTAATACGATATGTAAGGTCATAGTGGCTGTGGTGTATGTCTCTTGAAAAGTTCGGGTTGCGACGGCCCTGATATTTCTTTCTTTACAAGACTTGCAAATACAGTACGTACAAGGACTACAGCGGTTTATCCTGTTGCGTTTATCGACGATTTTTGTAAGGAAACCTCTTTGGTTTCCTTGTTTACTATGTGGAAGATATTTCTCTAAGCTCTTAGCTTAAGCAGAGGTGTATAGGTAATACCCACACAGCTGCCTACCCCTTCGGGGACCCTTAGCTTAAGCGTAGGTACTAATTTAAGACTTCTTTCGATCCATAATGTATGTAAGAATGCTAAACTGCAAATGATAACTACAAGCTGTTTGAGCATCGTAGACGGTAGCTACGAAATCTCGTAGCAACTACATAGCACACGTAGAGCTCTACGAAATATTTGTCGTAGCTAGGACTGTTATTGATTCGGCTTATCCGTACGATAATGAGAGTCCTCGTAGGCAATTAAACTGAAAATGCGCTACGCCTATACTTTCTATATATGTTTGTATATATATATATATATATATAAAAAGCCGTGGTGGCCGAGTGGTTCGCAGCATAGCAGTTGCCTGCGACGCAAAGGTCCCAAGTTCGAATCCCGACTGTACCAATGAGTTTTTCTGAACTTAAGTACAGTGATTAGTCACACCACGAGCTTAACGGTGAAGGAAAACGTCGAGAGGAAACCTGCATAAGTCTGAGAAGAAATTCAAAGGCGTATGCATAGTCGTGCTGGAGTAACGGCGATGGACTCGCCATCTGTCACGTTGGCACCTAATATACCTCTGGCGGAAAGTGGGTGTGTGAGTTATTACCTATACACCTCTGCATACCCCTTCGGGGACCCTTGTGGGAAGGCGTGAGGATATATTTATATTATATTTATTTATATATATATATATATATATATAGTTCGCAAAAAAAAATGCTTATGATTGTATTTGAATTTAACTTAAAAATAATAATTGGAAGGCAATAAAAGTATGTATGTAATGGATTATAAAAAAGGCGATGCACACGTCCTCTGTCACACCTCCGTCTTCGGGGAGGCGTGAAGTGTATTTGAATACATAAAAGACATACATAGTAGTATGATATATACACACATAATATATCCTCACGCCTTCCCACAAGGGTAGGAAGGGGTAGGCAGAGGTGTATAGGTAATACCCACACACCCACTTTCCGCCAGAGGTATATTAGGTGCTAACGTGACAGATGGCGAGTCCATCGCCGTTACTCAAGCACGACTATACATACGCCTTTTGAATTTCCATATATATCCCTCTCATACAGTATGCAGCTTGTCTTTGAAGTCGGCCACAATGTTTACCAACGTATCGCCAGGAAACATCTCGTTTTGATAAATGTTACAGTGAGTGTATGCAACACAACACATAGTCACATGACATTGTTACTCGGGTCGGTTTATTAAATGCATAGTTCCACAAAATACTGTTATTTTGTTCATAGTAAAAGTACCTACCCTTTTCAGGAATTGAATCCACAACCTCACTCGAATAATTTAAGTTAGTCTGGTTTAGAGAGCCGTGGTGGCCGAGTGGTTCGAGCAGTTGCCTGCGACGCAAAGGTCGCAAGCTCGAATCCCGACTGTACCAATGAGTTTTTCTAAAACTTAAGTACAGTGATTAGTCACACCACGAGCTTTACGGTGAGGAAAACATCGAGAGGAAACCTGCTTACGTCTGAGAAGAAATTCAAAGGCGTATGTATAGTCGTGCTTGAGTAACGGCGATGGACTCGCCATCTGTCACGTTGGCACCTAATATACCTCTGGCGGAAAGTGGATGTGTGGGTATTACCTATACACCTCTGCCTACCCCTTCGGGGACCCTTGTGTGAAGGCGTGAGGATATATATTTATTTATATAGTCTAGTTTCATATAGATATCCTTCATTTAAGACTAATGAATCCATGATTTAATTTAGCCATTCATCACAAACAATTTTGAAAAGTTCTATCAAACCATAATTCATAATATTATTGTAGAAAAATCGTCGAACCCACAACCCTATCTACGTCAACCGAAGATCTTGACTTCTAAACCAGATATAAATAGTTAATGTATTTTGAATAACGTCATGTGTTATCACTCGTATTTGTGATAGCTTTTGCTTAAGTATATGATGTTTGAGTATTTTATTGAGCTATATCGCTTTTATTGAGCTTCCCTTGAGCATTCTCCAGACTATGAGGAAATAGCAAGAGAAATTGAGCGCTAAAATGAAGTTCGTAGCGATGCATAATGAATATGATTTTACTTCAGGGACTCGTTAGAAGACAAGTGATCTAGAGTTAACTTGAACTAATTTACAAGCCTCTTTCTTACTATTATTTAATTTTATACCTTTGGCACTTGAAGCGAGATCTTAGAGACACCCAAGTTTTGATCAACGGTGACATGTTTCACCATCACTCACATACAATGCCATGAGTTGAAATACCCGAATGTATAACACGTTTACTATTTAAGGTAAGGAACCCAAAAGGTGTATCTGCCTAGAGGTTGTATGTTCTCCAAGAAGAGTGTGTGTATGACTGTCTAGAAAGAAGTGGAGGATTTGAATATGAAGAGTACTCAAATCGGTGAGAATGTATGAAGACTGACGAATGAGAATGAAGCGAAAGAAGTCCATGAGTCTCTCACAAGGTAGATGTTTTAAGGGAGGTGTATAATTTATTAAGGGTTTGTTTAAATTGGTTGAAATATGATGATAGTCGTTTAAATTATCAGAAAATCTTCCTACCCTTAAGATATGACAAAATAATGTTTGTACACGAGCGAAACCGAGGCAGGTCACTAGTTATAAATAAAACACAAATATTTATAATAATAATAATAATAATATATCCTCACGCCTTCCCACAAGGGTCCCCGAAGGGGTAGGCAGAGGTGTATAGGTAATACCCATACACCCACTT
>JACCPG010000263.1:0-17515 GCA_016069955.1 Drepana arcuata
TGACAGATGGCGAGTCCATCGCCGTTACTCAAGCACGACTATACATGCCTTTGAATTTCTTCTCAGACGTATGCAGGTTTCCTCTCGATGTTTTCCTTCACCGTAAAGCTCGTGGTGTGACTAATCACTGTACTTAAGTTTAGAAAAACTCATTGGTACAGTCGGGATTCGAACTTGCGACCTTTGCGTCGCGGGCAACTGCTCGAACCACTCGGCCACCACGGCTCTAATAGAAATACCTAAGCATATTTTCACGCCTTCCCACAAGAGTCCGAAGGGTGTCTGACCATATCAAAAAGATTCTTAGAAAATCAACAGCTTTCATATAACGCAATAGTCCAACGGTTCGTGTGAATATCTACCCATTATCGATTGGGTCTGTCGTAATGAATGGCGGATCGTTGGGGTCATAGGGTCCGTTATCTGTCAGAGATAAGGTTACTAATGAAACATGCGCCTTATTTCACCTCGGGTACCTACCTTAGTATGAAAATGTGTATGGGACTGTATTAAAAGTAGCTTAATCTTTGTATTTGCGTCAATTTCGTTGAAAAAAACGAAATACATATATTTATATCTGGCAATTTTTTTTAATTCCAGAAATGTTACTTTGTCTACTAAGAAATGTCTACCTATATTATTTTAATAGCCACCGACTGAGATAATTGAAGATCAAAATAGATTGCCTGCGAGACGTAGTCGTGCTTGAGTAACGGCGATGGACTCGCCATCTGTCACGTTGGCACCTAATATACTTCTGGCGGAAAGTGGGTGTGTGGGTATTACCTATACACCTCTGCCTACCCCTTCGGGGACCCTTGTGGGAAGGCGTGAGGATATATTATTATATAAAATAGATTATTGAAAAGGCTTCCGTCACTGAATCACAAATAGTTTTTTTTGTCAAATTTTATCAATATTCAGATAATAATATTGCTTATTTTTATACAACAAGAGTGGCAAACACGCATACGGCCCACCTGATGGGAAACGGTTACTGTAGCCTATTTACACTCACGATACCGAAGTATCACTTGCGCGTTGCCACTCTGTGTTCGGAGAGTTATAGTGTGTTGGCAGCATAATGGGTTTAATCCCTCTGCTTCCAACACAATGTAACAATCCTCCCCCCTCCCTAAGGAGCTCATTACTGGAAACCTTATTCACTGCGTAGGAACACAACACAATAAATTGTGTTATTTGGCTACGGACTTCTATAAGGTGGAGGTCCTGCCCCAGTCGGGCAGCTCTAAATTCGAACGGAGAATCCGTTATGCCCTACCTATAATAATAGAGCTCTGTAAAAAACTGACTATAAACTAAATAATGATCATATTCTTAATCAGGAGAGGAAACCTAGGTACAAACGCTATTAAAGAAATTCAAAAACGTTTGTATAGCCATGCTTAAGCAATGATGGCGGAATCGGCATGTGTCATATTGGCAATTAAGTTAATATATTGTGGATGATTAGCTGATACATATATTTGAGATAGGTACCTAAAGGTTGTACTTATCATATTTCATATAATAGCGTTTGATACTATACATCAACTTAAGAAGGCTTTGATCTTTCAGGGCGTCCTTATGATTAGGCAGTTATTAAATTTAGTGTCATAAAGTTGTCTATAATTCAGTTCATGATGCTAAAAAGGTTAAAGTTAAGGTCTAAGGTTTCTAATCATGTTTTATTAAGTCATTTAAGTACATTAAATATCATCACGCTAAGACCCTCCCGGGGTAGGCAGAGAGAGTCGAGTGCCAGTACTCTCTAATATTAAAAACGGCTTTCTTTCATTAGCATTTATCAATCTCTTTTTACATGTTCGACGGTTTGAAGTAGATACTCTTGACGTTCCCATTCTTGAGATCGATTTGATCTCGAAGTAATTTGAAGGTCAGATAAGAGGTAATGACTCAGTAAGCATATTTTACTCTAACGCATGAAATTCCTAATTCGCTTTAAAGCAGAAGAATCAAGGAGAAAAAGAGGGAAATAAAATTACATTAATTACTGAACGGAGTTAAGATCCCAATAACAATTACGATGGGTATTACCTATAAACCTCTGCCTAGCCCTTCGGGGAACCTTGTGGGAAGGCGTGAGGATCACCTCTGAGAATTATTCTTTGCATTGACAAATAAACTTATAGATTTCAACTAACCTCTAAAGGTCCAAGCGGCAGAGATACAGCACGGTATGTAGGTATAATTTACAACTCTTTGATCAAAACCCACATTCGATCTCCAGTCTAATAAGAAACAAACAGCAGAACATTCATCCTAATTGTAAATAAACCGACTGTTATGTTATGTTATGAAGATAGTTGAATAACCATTGAATAAATAACTCATCATATAGATAATAACCCCTTTTAACTAAACCGCTACAACAAACATAAAGCAGCCAAGTCTCCATCAAACTTAGTTCATACACCCACGGAGGGTGAAAATGAACCAGTTATCAAAATGAAGGGGCGCTTTAAAGTCAAGGTACAGATAGGAAGTAAATTAGAAAATGGAGACAGAGATGCGTAATTTGAAGATGTTGGCTATATTATGGATGTATACGATCTCGTTAATGGAAATGAGTAAAACGATGGAATGTGCTCATTGAGTGGGATAAATTATTTGAAGCGGTGAAATTTCGAGTTTTTTTTTCTATCGTTTGGGATATTTTTCGGTCTGCTCATAGATTAATTTGGACTTAAGTTAAGTGTATCTCTGTATGTAATAATCTTGTCGATATTTCTGATGAAGCATGTTTTAAATAGATGATAAAAAAGCAATTTTAGGTCTAAATAATTTCACAGCTCAAAATATTTCTTTTTTTAAAATCACTTTCGGTATATTAAATTTTCTAACCACGTAATGACGAAAGTTTTGAGAGCTAAAATTGATTTTTATGTCATCTAGATAGGTATGTAAACTCTCCATAAGTACTTGATAGATTTTTAAATGTTCATCCAAATTTGCAAATGCAAGTTGCTTCATGCTCTTAGATTTAGGCTCAAAACCTTTAGTCTGGACAACATCCCAAATTTTACGTGTAAGTATAAGTAAAGTGCCTTACCTGCAAATAGCTAATTAACAATAAAAAAACCAGTGGCATTGAACCAAACTGAGGCGGAAACGACACAATGAGGCGCGGACTGGCACGGATTAGATGCGAAGCCGATCTTTAAATAGATAAGCCACGGACGCGCTAAGTGACGCCAATTAACCGCGCGCCCTTCCCCGACACCGGTTAAGGCAGCTCTCCCTATTCTGTTTTTAAGATCCTCAGTATACTTGCAAATGTGAACTAAGATTCCAACTAAAATTCTTTATTAAAATACGTTGGTTTTGACACATAGAAAGGGTAAAGAATGAGTGAAGAAAGATTGACGAAACAGATATACAAAGCAAAAGTGTGTGCAAGAAGAGGCAGAGGAAGGCCACGTTCCAACTACCTGGATCAAATAGATCGGACTCTGAAGGACGGGAACGTTAAGAGTACTCGAAACCGACGAACATGTATGAAGAGACTGATGAATGTGGACGAAGCGAAAGAGGTATGTAAGTCTAGAGAGAACTGGCGCTCTATACTCTCTGCCTACCCCGTTAGGGACTTGGCGTAATGATATGTATGTATGTATGTATGTATACTTTATTTGGGCAAAACATGAATCATGAGCCGTGGTGGCTGAGTAACACAAAGATTGCAAATTCGAATCCCGACTGTACCTGTTTTTTGAGCAGTGATTGGTCATACCACGAGCTTAACGGTGATGGAAAATATCGAGTGCAACACCTATATACGGTCGAGAAGAAATTCAAAAGCAAAGGTGTGTATAGTCGTGCTTGAGTAACGGCGCTGGCTTGCCATCTGTCACATTGGTACGTAAAATATAATATATTTCGTCTCCGGCGGTAAGAGGGTGTGTCGATACTACCTATACACTTCTGCCTACCCATTCAGGCATTCTTATAGGCAGGTATGAAGATATAGATGTATATCTATAGTAGACAAAACGGATCAAATTATGTAACATCAGCGAAAATATCAGAACATCTACTTATGCAGGACGGAACTCATTAATTCCTATATTAAACGAAAATTTACCAACTAACTAACCAAACAATCGCAGGCAAAACTTACTGAACGGAGGAAAGTGCCAAAAGCCTGTAGCGATCTTTGAAAGCTTGTACCCAAAAGGGTGAGCTCAAACAGACCCCAAGATGAGACGTTCAAACAAAACACCAGAAAGCAATCAAGTAATTGCCCCCCGCCCCACTCTTTGGTTCTTTAGTCGATAATTTCCATTTGGGGGGGTGAGAGGAATTAATTCAAGGGAAATATACGGAACACTACATATTATAAAACGAAAACCTTCGCTATTGTCTGTTTTCTCGCCAAACTAAACTCTTGCCTAAGGTTTAAAATAACGTGCGGCTTTCATCAATAGACAAAA
The DNA here is from genome assembly GCA_016069955.1 of Drepana arcuata. Taxonomy (NCBI): domain Eukaryota; kingdom Metazoa; phylum Arthropoda; class Insecta; order Lepidoptera; family Drepanidae; genus Drepana; species Drepana arcuata. Next base: position 4,455 of record JACCPG010000263.1, read on the forward strand.
CTTTTCACAAGGAAGGCTTTATTGAACAATTAGTTAGGTCTTGAGTTTATTGAATAAAATGAGCTACATATGCAAGCACAGTATCTACCTCAGCACGTTCAAGTCTTTTTAGTTCATTTTCATTAAAGCATCAACAAAACACCCCAATCTCTAAAAACAAGCCTTTACATTACACTGGGAGGCTCCCCCGAACCTCCCAGAGATAATACTCCACGCATGGAGGAGGGGAAGGAAGGGGTGGCCCCTTAGACACATATTCTTCCACGCCTGCGCCCAGCAGTGGGTCATATTGTTCTTTACTTATAAAGCCATGAACATTATTTTCTATTAGCTATACAACCATATATAAATAATATGTGTCAAAAACTCCCAATTCCAAGTAATTGTTTTTAATTTCAAGAAATTCACACCAAATTTTGTAACCCAAATTGTGTTTGGGTACAAAGAAATAATATATTTCCTTGAGAACATTAATTAATATAACGATGTAGGTATCTAATACCTATAATCATATTATGAAATTAATTAATAGATAACCTGGTTCTTATCAATAATTGACGAAAAACTATGCTATCGTATTCAAATCGGCTGATAACAAAGTTGGACAGAGCCCGTGAGAAACACAACTAACTCGAAATTTCAACCAACGGTCATATCTTAACTACCCAATAAAATATGCGTTATAAAGTGATTATACAGGAGTCAATCAAACGTTGGAACTCATTATAATAAGCATTGCTAGTATTTCAAAGGTTACGCGAGTTTTGTTTGATAACGCCGAAACTGAATATTCATAGAATCAGTCGATCAGTATTCATAAAACTTAGGAAGAAGTTTGACTAAAAGTGACGCTTGCAAAGACACACTTAAGGTTCAAAGATAATTACCAAATTACAATTCATTTCAAAAGCAGATTCCATATTTGGTCTATGGATGTGCATCTAAAAACATCTCCGGCGGGAAGAGGGTGTTTACACACCTCTGCCTACCCCGTAGTAGGGATGCCTGAAAGTATTCTGAAGATACATAATATAAAATCGTCACGAAGCCTGTAGCCAATGCGTTTTATATTCAACCGTCGAAACCTGCGATGTGGATAGCGTTTGTAGATTCTATCTAAATATGTTCTTGTTGTAATTAATTGGCAATATTGACAAATAAAGCAATAAAATAATAATAAATAATTTATTAATTCTGATGTATATAAAATCTGGTTCTGAATGATCTTGACACTACCATCCTTGAGATTTTTATTTATCAAAAATAAAATGTAATTTTTCCAAAAAAGTTATATGCAATATGCAACGGTTATTAAGGCTATGCTTACAAACAATAACTCGATCTGTGCAGTTAATATTGTATATTGCATAGATGCTTCGAAATCTATATGTAAAGATTCCTCATTGAGTGGATAATATACGATAACTGGTTTGGCAAGCTTTGTAATTAAACCGTCCCGGTGTGTAGGTATGACATAACAGATGTCAGTGCCCTGATATAAGCTGCAAGGAAAAATGTGTCAGGATTCTAAAATTAGCTTCTTAGCTTTATAGCCAACTAACCTTTTAACATTGAATACTGTCATATTAAGAGGCGTTTTGAACGTTTGTATCAATTTAATGTGATTGTACACAGCGATGGGTGTCTAAATATATGTCGGCGTCATATTTCACGAGCGATACGCGCCCGGTGGGGCTCTGTGCCGACAACAATAGACCACGCCAATGGCACAATCGCTCCCGCACAATAGACCGTTACCCTTAGCCACGCCTCGCCACCACAATGCCACACGCCCAGCTAGATCCTACGACTGTAGAAATGAAGAAAAATTTCTTCCCACATAGCGTAGATTGTATTGACTTTTTAAACGCCCTCATAGATCGAGCGCACACCCACCTGAGTTACATTGTAGTGTGCGCAAATTATTTCACAATGCTCCGCTATTCACCGGTGTACGCACACTGTGCACCGGCGGCGCACTCAAAGACGTTCGCCTGGGCGGGGCCTAGAGAGAGACGGTGCCGCGCCGGCACGACGGCGTGCGAGACAGAGACACACAGCGCACTCATCAGCCGCTAGACAAGGATGCGCTCAACCGCTTTGTATAGATTCCGCGAGATGAAAGCTGTTATTCCGCATAGACAATTGATTGTAAACGAACTGTTCAATAGAAGTCCATCAGCTTTGAATGCAGAAGCATAGTGCAGGGCGAGTAATGTCATAATCCAGCGTTAGACCAATGTGTTCAATTCAGTTTTGGCTCAGTGAAGGCTTCAAAGGACGGCATTGTTCATAGGGCAGTGACATTAGGTCGGTGCGTCCTTGTCGCACGTGCGGGGCGGGGGGCGGGGGGCGGTTATTGTAGCGCGCGCGTATTGTCGGCCCGCTTCGATCTGCCAGCATTGTGTATCGGTGCCGCTCGGTCGGCGGACGTGTATTGCGTTCCATATCTGGTGTTCGAATTGTGTTCGATCGCGTTACATTATTGCGAACTGCTAATTTAGCATAGCCCGAACATTGGACTGCGTTCGTGTTTATTTTTCGTGTTTTTATTGGTGCGTTATATTTTTTTATGGTTATTTGTGACTTTTTCGACTTTATTTTTGTGAGTTATAATGCCAAAGAAAATTTGTGATTGGACAGTTTAGCGTGCTTACTTCGATTTGGTTGATTTTTTTTATTATTATCTAAGTTATTTTATAGTTTGTTTTTCACACTCCACGTGCACCTGAATTTTCTGATGTCTGCGAAAACGAGAGGAACAATGAAAACGCAGTTGAAGGTAAGACTTCGTAACCCAAATTATAAAAGTTTTGTTTCTCAAGTTGTTTATACATACATACATACATACATATCATCACTCCAAGTCCCTAACGGGGTTGGCAGAGAGTATCGAGAGCGCCAGGTCTCGATACTCTCATAGGAAAGTCTAAAGTAATAATAATAATAATATATCCTCACGCCTTCCCACAAGGGTCCCCGAAGTCTAAAGTAGATACTTAATATACGTAGGTATTCCGTGAGGAGTGATAATATGAAGGTTTGCGTATACATTACGATACCTTGGAACTAAACCGGTGCGGTTTCAAAGGAGTTTCCTTCCGGGAAAGCTGTGGAATATACTCCCCGTTAAGATTTTCCCTAGAGAGCATGGCGTATCGAAAAATGTGGAAAAGTGTGGAAAATTGTAGTCGGTAGCGCCCGAGCCATACCCCTAGTGTTCATAGGCGACGGTAACCGCTTAACCACAAGTAGGCCGCATGTTAGTTTGCCGCCTTGGTAATATGATAAAAAAGACAAATTTATCTATTCCTTGACTAAGCATAGTTATATAATAATATATAATATAAATATAATAATATAATAATAATAATATAATATAATAAGCATAGTTAATATATAAATACTAAGATATTTGTATACCCATAGCAAAAAGTCGAGCATGTATGAAGGGACTGATGAATGTGGACGAAGCGAAAGAGCTATAAGTCTAGAGAGATCTGGCGCTCTAGTCTCTCTGCCTACCCCGTTAGGGACTCGGCGTAATGATATCTATGAATGTATGTAGGTATGTTATATGATACTAAAATACTGATTGAGGTAACATTAAAGTATTAATTTCAATTACTCGTTAACAATATGCAAACAATAAGGAACAAAATATTTTTAAAGACAGTTTTAATTGGCTTCTTTCTCAAAAGCCGCCCTCGATTTGATGTTAAAAAAATTTGACACCGCTCCGTATTGTTCGTAAACCGGACTGACATTTAAAATTGGCCCAACTTAATGTATATATTAAGTGTTTATTAAGTACGCGTTAAATTGTGGTGAATTGATATTTGGTTTTTCGGATATTGTACCACAGCGGGTAGAGTTCGTTCCATACTTAAATTTTCATTTAACGACCCTTTTATAGACAAAAAAGAGCCAATTTGATCAAGGCAACACAGATGTCGCAAGCATTATTATAAATTAGACATGTTAATAAAAGCTCGGGTTTCGGGGACAGTTTAATTGGTGTCGTTATTCAATTCTGTTTTTAAATTGTTTATGGCTCAAGCCGGTGACCTGTTACGTGCGGGTATAACCTGTTTTCCTTCACTATGGCTCACGATTTACACTACCGTTTGCCGGCACATAAGTTGAGCGCTATGCTACGAACTAATTTGGAAGGTTTGCCTATTGTATAGGGCTCAACATACATGCCGGTAATTAAATTTACATAATAATGTTATGGTCGTCTGTAGGTACATACCTACATAGGTACATACGCAGAATAAAATTAAGAGAGAATAAGTAACCTACTTTACTAAGGATGATTTCCTTCACCCTTAAGATTGTGTGATAACGAACTGTACTGTAAGATTATAATACCTATATACGGGGTTCGAACTTGGTAATTTTTATTGTTTTCTAGATAATAATATCTAATAATATAATAAAATCTGAGAAGAAATTTAAAGGCGTATGTATGTATGTATAGTCGTGCTTGAGTAACGGCGATTGACTCGCCATCTGTCACGTTGGCACCTAATATACGTCTGGCGGAAAGTGTGTGTGTGGGTTACCTATACACCTCTGCCTACCCCTTCGGGGACCCTTGTGGGAAGGCGTGAGGATATATATAATAAAAATAATTTATAATAAACGCGTAAAACTGTGCTCGTTGATACGGTACGTATCGTGAGGAAGTTCTTCTCTTACGGGACGTTAGTTACGGTTAGTTGGGTTTTTAGGTATGGGTAATTTATATACTTACGCCTTCCCACTAGGGTACCCCGATGGGGTAGGTACTTATCCATCGTCGTTATTCAAGCACGACTATACATACCTCTTTGAATTTCTTCTCAAGCGTATGCAAGTTTCCTCTCGATGTTTTCCTTCACCGTATAGCTCGTGGTGTGACTAATCCCTGTAGTTACGTCCAGTTAGTAGGTACAGTTGGGATTTGAACTTACGATCTTTGTGTCACAGGCAACTACTCGAACCCCTCGGCCACTACGGCATATTTAATATAATTTATTTAACATACTTATATATAGATCGACTTAAATGCCTCGGTATTCCTGTCCCCGCAGTGTACGCGCAACCGCACTTGTCCCAGATATCAGAAGCGTATCACCGCTCACCATGCCATGCCATGCATGCTGTAACAGCCATCAATTCATGCCACTTCATCATTTACACGGCGTGTATTGACAGAGGACGTTTTACACACGCACTTAAAATACACCATATTTTCAACATTTACATTTGCTCACCTAATTAATTATGGTTGGCTAGTTGCCTTGCAGTTCGACCCTCGTAACATATTTCTTTGCATTTCTTTTCGTGCAACATATTTCTTTGACGTTCCGCTTTTATTAGTAATTTATTTATTTATTATTATTATTATTATTATTTATTTTTTTATTTATTTCGTAACATGATACGACATGGTCATTTACGCTTATTTGAGGGTTACATATACCAACCAATAGCTGGTATCCTCCTCTTGTACAGAGTTAATATTATAAGTTTAATCTTTTCTACCCCTACGTTAAAGAGAACAAATGTTAAAAAAGAAACACGGAGAGTTTGCATCGCCGTTTCTTCTCCTGGCAGTTTTTTCTTTTCTTGGAAACGGTGGTAGCTTTAGTGTATACAATTAAGTATGTGACGTTTAATAAGTGTTCCCTGTGTCCCTTGATTTGAATAAAATTAGATTTTGGTAAACTATCTTCTGAACAGGTCTAAAGGTATCGGTATTATAGCAAATGGAAAGAAACTTGAACTAAGTAAATTAAAGGATATCACAGCGAGGAAGCCTTCTTTCTGCGTATGCCAGACACTAATTCAAATCGCCTTCCATTCACCTGACAGCTGACACTCGGGAGTGTCACTTGAGTCCAGGAGGGCATTGAGTGAAACCAATAAGACCTCAATAAACTGGCTATCTAATGCAAAAAGATTTCTTCAGGACTTTTTCGGATTAGGTACTACCTCTTGAGATAAGTGCGTTCAAACAAACATACTACATCTTTATCGTCATAGTAAAAGTAAACCACGAAGGTCTACTTCCACTCATATTATTAAGCTAAATAGCAGTTAATATTTCGTCTAATTAATTAAAAATCCTGTTACGTAGACACAGACCGAATGTATAATTAATGATTCAAATGCTACAGAACATTTGAATCAATAATTATACATTAATAATCAATTAGATAATAATTAGATTATCAGTCGCAGACATTATTATCGTTTTAATGTGTATTCTGTGAAAACAAAACCGTGTAAAATTATACACATAATATGTAAAATATTACCTGTATATAATACCTACGCCGTGGTGGCCGAGTGGTTCGAGCAGTTGCCTGCGACACAAAGATCGCAAATTCGAGTCCAGACTGTACCAATGAGTTTTTCTGAACTTAAGTAGGTACCTACAGTACATACATACTCATCACGCCAAGTCCCTAACGGGGTAGGCAGGGAGTATAGAGCGCCAGCTCTCTCTAGACTTACATACATCTTTCGCTTCGTCCACCTTCATCAGTCTCTTCATACATGTTCGTCGGTTTCGAGTACTCTTAACGTTCCCGTCCTTGAGAGTCTGATCGATTTAATCTAGGTAGTTGGAACGTGGTCTTCCTCTGCCTCTTCTTGCACACACTTTTGCTTTGTATGTCTGTTTCGTCAATATTTCTTCACTCATCCTTTCTATGTGTGTTTACCTACAGTAATATGTAAAAAATGTTACACCGCAAGCTTTACGATGAAGGAAAACATCGAGGTGAAACCTGCATACGTCTGAGAAGCAATTCAAAGGCAAACGTTCATGGTAGGTATTATAATTTAGAGGTTTATAGTTATTATGAGTTAGCACACTGGCTAGCGAAATGAAACATTTTTTTTTCTTTTAATGCATTTTGCATACAGCCAGCTCGTAACAACTATTACTCCGAAACTATTATAGCATGAGTAATTGTTTTTATGAAATATCCTTGTTACAGACTAACAGGAAGCAACATCACGTATTTATATAAAACAGTGGCCGCAATGAAAACAGTCGTAAATCCAATCGAAAGTAAACCTACGCCGGATGCTATGAATATTAAAAAAAAAGTATATTTAATGTAACTATTTAACCAAACAGATACCTACTAAGGAGCCACCGTCAAAGTTATGTACCGTCGTAAAGTTTCGAAGATGCGGTCCATTTTACTGACCAATTTATTAGTTTTTAAATTCTATAGGATGTGGTTATTATGAAGTCGATCCAACACTGCCGCCCGCGGCGAGCGACTTTGATACGTGTTTACACGTCGTGAGAGCTTAAATTTAATTTGATCGGTTGTGAAATCTGTTAGTTTACAAGTGGGATTAGGTATAAAAGTTATATTCGGGGTTTTTTATATTTTGCAATAAGCAACTTTAATTATAAACGTACCTACACTCCGAAGTAGTAGTATAACTCTACGAACACAAGTGGCAACGCGCAAGTGATACTTCGGTATTGTAAGCGTAAATAGACTGCGGTAACCGTTTTCCATCGGGTGGGCCGTGTGCTTGTTTGCCACTCTTGTTGTATATAAAAAAAATGCGTTGACTTTAGTACTTTTTAAGATTTCAAATAATTAAAAAAAAAATTGCCTTAGTACAATGTACATACACAAATTAACACATGGCATGTAGGATAAAGCGGTTATTAATGGTATAATTTTATGTGTATTTCCGCAGATGACTAAACTAGGCGGAGAGTCTGTAATATAGACACCTGCACTCCCCGACAAACAGATTTTTATGTGAACAGATTACAAATTCGTAAACTATTATTATTTTAGACATATTAAGAAATAACTAATATATTACTAGAATACAAGAGATTGGAATAACCTGTCGTTGACGATCAAGCCTATTATAATATGAATAATAATCCTCCAAAAATATTAACATATAAAAAATAACAGAGGCATGTTACGTTGGTTTGGAAATGCAGAGAGGATGAGTGAAGAGAGATTTACGAAACAGATATACAATACGAAAGTGTGTGCAAGAAGAGGCAGAGGAAGGCCACGTTCCAACTACCTGGATCAAATAGATCGGACTCTGAAGGACGGGAACGTCAAGAGTACTCGAAACCGACGAGCATGTATGAAGAGACTGATGAATGTGGACGAAGCGAAAGAGGTATGTAAGTTTAGAGAGAACTGGCGCTCTATACTCTCTGCCTACCCCGTTAGGGACTTGGCGTGATGATATGTATGTATGTATGCGAAAGATTGCAAGAAGAGGCAGAGGAAGACCCCGTTCCAACTACCTGGATCAAACCGAGCATTTGAAACCGGCAAAGTTATACGAAGTGTAAGTTCCCCGCCTAAGTACTTACTTAATTTTTTGCGGGTATGTATCTTATTAAGATTACCACTACTGTAGTATTTTCCAAGGTAATAAATTTTCAATAGCAAGATAAAAATATGAAATTTACAAATAAAGGTAAGCAATATTATTTGTACGAGAAAATGTGAGAAGAAAAAGCTGCCCTCACATCATTTTCCGACACACCCATTCGATTACGAGCGCGCTGACTACACGACAAAATCAAATAGGTCGGTCACGTACCACGTTACCATTGTGACACCTAATTCATCTTACTTGGCAGCATTATACCCACCCCACATTTGGCGTGGAGTTTTTTTTTATTAATTCCCAACACGTTGTTGCCGTGTTCGTCCCATTGTGAATGCCATATGCACGGGAAAATCTATTCTTACTGAATAGGATTTACGTATTTTCGTTTTAGAGCCGCAGTGGTGGAGTGGTTCGTAGGCGTTTTCAACGCAAAGGTTACAAGTTCCAATCCTGATCGTGTTATAAGAATTTGTGAACTTAAGTACAGTGACTGGTCACGCCAATAGCTTAACGGTTTAGGAAAACATCGAGTGGAAACCTGTATAGGTACGTTTGAAAAGAAATTCAAAGGCGTGTTTAGTCGTGCTTGAGTATCGGCGATGGATTTATCATTGGTCACGTTGGCACCTAAAGTAGGTGTATCTCTTGCGAAAAGTAGGTGTGCGGGTACTGCGTTTATGTGCCTACCAAATCGGGGACCCTTGAGGGAAAGCGAGAAGAATATTTCGTGGTTTCGTCACAGATAATGTCGGGTTGAGGTCTCGGCGCCGCCTTACCGCGACATGTCTTTGCAATCTTATTTCAAGAGTGTTATCTAGATCGAGTGGTATCTAGATCTATATAGTAAAAGCTCTGTTTAGTTTATCACAAAATATTTTTTTAAAGTCTCTCGTAGAGGTCCGGGAACTTTTGTTACTTAACAGACCAATGACGAGACGACTATACATACGCCTTTTGAATTTCTTCTCAGACGTATGCAGGTTTTCTCTCGATGTTTTCCTTCACCGTAAAGCGTCGTGCGTAAAGTGGTGTGACTAAACACTCTACTTAAGTTCAGAAAAACTCATTGGTACAGTCGGGATTCGAACTTGCGACCTTTGCGTCGCAGGCAACTGCTCGAACCACTCGGCCACCACGGCTCTCCTAAAGAGAAATAAATATTTAATTCTTCTTAGCCATATAGGGGTGGCAACGTGGCAGATGGCGATTCTTGCCGTCCACTAGGTGGGTGCCTATTTTGAATTTATCCTCATAACAACAAACGTATTTCATACATAGGTAAATTTTCTTAAACAATATTTCGCCCGTGAGAATCGAATTCGTTGCACCCTAATTCCTCTTCCCATCCGGATTTAAAGACACTATGCCACCGGGTCATTTGGAAGATATTTACGCCCACAAAAAGGTAGTATTCTGAATAAATTTAATTCTATTGTTGGCCTCCGTCTGCCCTTCGACATTAACAATACTCAGCCCTTGGATTCAACCCTTGGTGTATAATTTGTAGGCTCGCGGGTAGACAACAGTCTTCCTTTTCTTTCTTCCTCGCAACAGGACAAAGAATTAAGGGTTAGTACAAGTCATGAGATTTATACCTACCGGAGGACGAATCACGTTATTGAAATCTTAAGTCTCGTATTGAAACCTAAAGTTCTCGCTTCTTATTAAATACTAGCGGCCCGTCCCGGCTTCGCACGGGAGGACATAAGATTTTTTTTATAAAAAAATCTCACTCGGGGTCACTGAGTGTGAATGTAGCATTCCAAAGGTGATGGTCTAGCCGATATGATCGGTCTAGTTATTTCGGTGCCCACTCAATATAAACAAACAATCATATCATTCCTCTATAGGTACATATAATATTAATACATATATTATAGTATATTGAAGAAAATTAGAGAACCTGCAATTTTGACGTTGACCAATTAATTAATTGATGCCGTATCATGCCGCCGACTCCGCCACGGGCTAGGTCGCCAGTTCATGCCGCTTTCTTTACATCCATATTCAGCAGTCCCTTCATACATACTCGCCGGTTACGAAGTACTCTTGACGTTTCCGTCCGCTTTATATTTCCGATTTAATCGCTTCATCTCATGACTCAATCGAATCGAAGTACGTTCTATGTCCATTGTTGAAAGTGGCGAACCCTTCTGTTTGCTCAGCACGTGTTTTATTGTACAATTATTCGACAATTATCGAGGGGTCCGCGACGCCAAGGAACCCCAATTGTTGTCGAGGAAACTCTTAAGGATTTACTTTTACAAGATTCGTGAAGTTCTGTCAATAGATGCTCTGCTAGTTTCACGCTTGGAATATTAAGTTTGGAACGCTGGAGTTTGTGGAGTCGAGACGATTGTTTGGTTTGGCTGTGTCGGCAGACGCCATTGCGGCTAATTTGGATAACGGGTGGAGTTTTTAAACGACTTCGAAAGAAGGTTTGCAAAATAAGATCGATTGACGGAGAAGGAAGGAAGGAGGAAGACATGAATGTCACAAAATAAATACAAAATCAAAATCAAAAGGATGCAGAGAACACTTATTGAACGTCACATACTTAATATAAACTAAAGTTACCACGTTATTTTAAGTTAAGTTATTCAAAGACGTCTTGCTTGAAGGAAGCAGCAGACTCGCCACCTGCCATGTTTTTTACGTACTCTATAGGGTACGTGGGAAGGCTTAATGATTTCAAACATTCCAAATAAAATGTAGGTGTTTATAATCACTTCCCCGTGTATTCTACGTGCCAACTCGCTTCGTCTCCGGATCGGGAAATAAGGAATTTCCTGTACAATTGTCCCACTGTTCGCCGTTGTTCGATTCTAATCCGGACAATAGCACACGTGCTCTGATTTCGTTTAAAAAATAACCTATTGAAATTGTATGAAATAGCCGTGGTGACTGAGTGATTCGAGCAGTTGCCTGCGACGCAAAGGTACCAAGTTTGAATCCCGACTGTACCAATGAGTTTTTCTGAACTTAAGTACAGTGATTAGTCACACCACGAGCTTTACGGTGAAGGAAAACATCGAGAGGAAACCTGCATACATCTGAGAAGAAATTCAAAAGGCGTATGTATAGACGTGCTTGAGTAACGGCGATGGACTCGCCATCTGTCACGTTGGCACCTAATTTACCTCTGGCGGAAAGTGGGTGTGTGGGTATTACCTATATACCTCTGCCTACCCCTTCGGGGACCCTTGTGGGAAGGTGTGAGGATATATTATATTGAAATTGTGAAATCTGAATGGATTCGGCAAGAACTACTCGTAGCTTACTGAAATTTGCCACAGGTTAAATTTATTATCGACTTGTTTTCTATACCGAAATATAAACATTTTTTTTCGTACAAACTGATGGGAAACGGTTACCGTAGCCTATTGACTGGCGATACAATTTTATCATAATAATAATTGGAACTGAGACCGTAGTAGGTAGTGAAGTGATTTTCTTAACTTCACAACATGAGGTTTACGGTAAAAAAATATCGAGAGGAAACCTGCATGCGTTTGAGAATAACTTCAATTAGGTAAGTATGTACCTATAGTCGTGTTTTAGAAACGGCGATTGACTCGCCATCTGTCACTTAATAGGCAGATAGAGAAGATAAAGACATAAATATATACGAGTATAAAAGTGACAGGACATTATAAAAAAATTTAAAATGAATAATTCATATTCCTTGGTGTTGAAGCTTTTACATACACGTCTAATATGAAATTAGGTGTTTCTACGTGGAAATTAGCATATATCTAGTCATATCCATATTATATAAACAATGACATTCAAACTAATTTAATTTATTTAATTCAAAACTAGCTGTCGTGCCCAGCTCCTCTTGGAAAAAATCACTACATCACCACCTAATCATCCTCATCATCACAATCACCATCACAATCATCAATATCGTCACCATCGCAATCATCATCATGATACCATCACTAAAAGATAAACTTAAGTTAGTTGACAGATTACAATATTTATGTGTCTTTGCTTACGTTTTCTGTACAACCCACGACACGCTCAGAAGGTACACCTCTGCCTAGCCCTTCGGGGACCCTTGCGGGAAGGCGTGAGGATATATTGTTACTTTAAATTTTAGTCACCCAACCACGCTGCATATCGAAGTGAACAGGCGGCATTCAAAACAATAGTTAAATTGAGTGTGGAATGACATGGTTTAAGAGATTTCGTACGGAAGCGTGTAATTGTATCTGTCGCCGGTGCGATGCAACGGGCGGGGCTAGGTGACAAGCGAATTATGCTTCGGAAATTATTTACGTGAAGAGAACCGGCTGTGATTTCCTTACATTGTAAAGTTTTCTTTCATTGTCGGTATTGTTTCTGAAATGAAACATATCCTATGTGCTGAATTTCATCCGATTCGGTTTAGCCGTTCGGCCTTGATTGGAGTAACAAGCACCTTGACAAACTTTCACATACATACATATCATCACGCCGAGTCTCTAACGGGGTAGACAGAGAGTATAGAGCGCCAGTTATCTCTAGATTTACATACCTCTTTCGCTTCGTCCACATTCATCAGTCTCTTCATATACCTATGCTCGTGGGTTTCGAGTACTCTTGACATTCCCGTCCTTAAGCGTCCGATCGATTTGATCTAGGTAGTTGGAACGTGGTCTTCCTCTGCTTCTTCTTGCACA